>LPNX010926977.1:99632-154734 GCA_001517045.1 Pseudotsuga menziesii
CTTCATACAAGGGTTAGGTCAACTAGGCTAGGCAACTCTAAACCTCCTTACATGTTGGATTCCCTCATATAAAATGGTAGTTCTTTAGTACTTTGATGAGATAAAAAAAATTGAAATTTCATTTAATCAATTAAAAATAAGTAAGAAGAGATCAATGTTTTATCAGAGTCATTTTCACTCAACATATTAATTTTCCAGTAACTCCTAGCACTTATCCAAAGGCCATACTCAATGCAAAGAATAGGGAGTTACAAACTTAGTGCGATTCCAGAGATCCTCGCTCAACACTAATGCTAGGATGTATTTGTAGGATACACCTATGGATACAATGTCTAAGGATCCGATCTTCCATAGCTTATGCTTAATATCAACTTGGAGGGCTCTAGGGACTATGCCCAATACTTCCAATTTTTATTTTTTTATGTGCTTCATAGCTTCATGCTCAACACAAATATTTTATAACTCGTGTTCCAGATATTCTCCCTAAACACAAATATAAATACTCATGTGCTCCATAGATTCTCGCTGAACAAAAACATCAAATACCCATGTGCTCCAGAGCTCCTTGCTTAACACAAAACATCTCATCAATTATGTGCTTCAGGGTCCACACCGAACACATGAAATCATATATATATAACATATGCAATTGGCTTACACCCAGTTTATCAAACAAATCATTATGTTCATGTGCAGTGGGGTCTTAGGCCCAATATACCAAATAAAACATCAAAATAACATCATATGCAATGGTGATTATTCCAATAAGTGTTAGGTCAAAATTCAAGATATTCCATCCCTACCCTCTTAGAAAAACACTGTCCCTAGTGTTCTAGGGACTCGGAATGAAATCATGAAACAAGGCGGGTAATCCTTTCTCATAGTGTCTTCATTCTCCCAAGTAGCCTCGTCGACCTTGAAGTGCTTCCATTTCACTTTCAACTAGACTACAGTGTGCTTGCTGAGATGCACCTCTCTCTTGTCCAGTATATGAAGGGGTTCAAGTGCAAACTCCCCTTTAGGTTCCACCTGTAATAAGGACCAATCAATCACATGTTTAGTATCATAAGCATATTTCTTTAATAAAGATGCGTGGAAAACATTATGGATTCTTATGTGAGAGGGTAAAGCTATTTCATATGCCACTAGCCCTCTCTTGGCTAGTATCTCAAAGGGTCCAAAAAATCTAGGTGCTAACTTACCACAACTTCCCAAGCTCAATGAGATTAGTTTTGCTTTTACTTTAAAGTAAACATGTCACCTATCTGATAATATTTATCTTTTCTTTTCTTATCTGTGTAAAGTTTATGGTGGTATTGTGCTTCTTTAAGGTTCATTTGAACCTTGGTAACCAATTGTTCCAAGTGAATTAGTAATTCAGGCCCTAACATGAGTCGATCCACTAGGCTATCTCAAGTGACCAATGTTCTACACTTCCGTCCATAGAGTACCTCAAAGGGACTCATCTTGGAGGAGGTGTGGTATCCGTTGTTATATCAAAAATCTGCAAGGTGTAGGAAATCTTCCCACTTGGTAGTGTTGTTCATGGCATACATCCTAAGCATGTCTTCTGTAATCTGGTTTACCCATTCTGTTTTCCCATCTATCTGCGGGTGGTAAGGAATACTAAATCTCAACTGCTTCTCTAAACTGGAGAATAAGGATCTCCAAAAGTTCACGGTAAAATTAGTATCTCGATCTGAGATGATTTCCTTGGGTATCCCATGCAATCTAAATATCTCCTTTAAGAATATGTCAGCAATGTGTGCTTCCTTGTAGGTTGACTTTAGTGGAATGAAGTGTGTTTCTTTTGACAATTTGTCAACTACTACAAAGATAGAATCATTTTTCTTTCTACTCTTCGGTGGACCCATCATAAAATCCATACTAATTACCCCCCACTTCCATTTCGGAATGCGTAATGGTAGCAGCAACCCCAAAGGATGTTGGTGCTCAGCCTTGACCAACTGACATTCTTGACATTTGGAGATCTATACAACGTTATGCTTCCTTTAAATTAGGCTAAAAGAAGTGTTTCTTTATTGCAGATATCATCTTTTGATATCCTAGATCCTGTGAGAAGGGTGTCTGATGAAATTCCATGAGGATGTTGGACCTAATGTCCCCTCCTTCTAGAATGTACAATATCTCTTTGGACCATAGCAGTTATGTTTCATTTACCTTGTACTCTTTTTGTTGCTGAAACAACTTGTCCTCTTGGACCTTATTGAGGATTTCAACATAGAAAGGGTCAACTCTGTTGGCTGTTCTAATCCTCTCATTTAAATCCAAATAGATTTGAATTAAGGTCACCTCATATATAATATGAGCTCATTGGCTCAAAGCATCAACAATTTTGTTCTCCCTTCCCTTTATATTCTTTAGCTCGAAATGGTACTCGCTAAGGAAATCCAACCATCTAGCTTTCCTGGAATTCATATCCAGTTGCTCAAATAAATATTTCAGACTCATATTGTCTGTTTTTAGAAGAAATTTCTTCCCCATGAGGCAGTTCCTCCACATATTCAAAGAGTGGATGATGGCTGGTAACTCAAGATCATGGGTGGGATAGTTCTATTTATGTTCTTTTAACTTCCTTGATTCATAACAAATCACATAGTCATTCTGCAAGCGGACTCCTCTGAGCCCTTCCTTGCTTACATCCATGCAATCAACAAAATCCCCATCGGTATCTATAATTCATAGTATCAGTGCAGTTGTCAAAAGTTGTTTAATATTTTGAAAAATTTCCTCACACTTGATTTTCCATAAGAGCTTGTTCGCCTTCTTTTGCAAAGCGGTCATGAAACAAGCTATCCTTGAGAATTTCTCAATGACCTTTCAGTAGTATCCGACGAATCCCAAAAAGGGTCTAATTTTGGTGACACTAGGATGGGTAGGATAATCCTCTATGGCCTTAATATTTTTAAGATCCATCGTTATTCCCTTCTCATAGATGATGTGACCGAAGTACTATATCTATGGTTTGTAAAAATCACATTTACTAAACTTGGCGTAGAGTTGATGTTCTCGTAACACCTGTAGCACTATGCAGAGGTGCTCCTCATGTTCCTCTTTACTCTTAGATTAAACTAGGATGTCCTCTATAAAGACCAAAACAAATTTATCCAAGTATCTACTCAAGATATTGTTCATCATACACATAAAGTTTGTGGGTGCATTGGTCAACCTGAATGGCATCAGTACAAACTTGTAGTGGTGGTCGTACCTCGTACGAAAGGATATTTTTTAAGTATCCTCGTCATGAATCTATACCTAATGGTACCCAAATTACAGGTTGATCTTCAAAAATATCTTGGCTCCTCCTACCTTATCGAACAAGTCATCGATCCTAGGGAGTGGGTATCAGTTCTTGATGGTCATCTTGTTAAGTTGATGGTAATCGATGCACATCTGCATTGTACCATCCTTATTATTTATGAAAAGTATCAGTGCTCACTAAGGGGACACACTCAGTTGGATATATCCCTTCTCAATCATCTCCTGCAATTGCGGTTTGAGTTCCACCAAATCTGGTGCACTCATGCGATAAGCGACTTTTGAAGCCGTAACTGATCTTGGTGTCAGTTCTATGAAATAATATAAGTCTCTTTTTGGTAGTAATTTTTATGGAGAAAACTTCCTATGGCTTGGGGTACCACAATAGATAGAGTAACCATAGAAATCAATCCTTTCCCATATGAAAGAGAAACCAAACATCTAACACTAAAGGATCTCAAAACATACCTTATTCCAGACGGTTGATTTAAATCCTCGTTGAGATTTTCCACTCTCGCTTGTATTGATAATTTTCTCTCTCAACATTCAGCAAACAAGACAAGCATGCTATATAATTGTGTTAGACCTACTCTAGCATATATAATCAATAACATATAAGGATTTAGAAGAATCCATGGATTCAATACTCAGTTAAATACACATTATTGGACAGGAAAAGATATTTCTATTAATATAAATAAGAGATTACAATAGTGACAACCTCTGTTGGCACGTCTGTGAATCGGAGAAACTGAGTCCTCCACTTGGGCTTTCACCACTTCAATCCTCCATCTCTCGATAGAAATCTCACAAGAAAAGGAAAGATTGGGAAGAACACAAAGTGCTCCAAGGGACAAAGGGATGCAGACTCAAGTATAAGATCTGGCAACAATGGACTATAGTTTTCTTGCTCTTCAATTCCTCCCCTTTCAATGTATCCAAAGGGCTCCTTATATAGTGCTTCAATGGGGTAATGGAAGGTAAAATCTAAGCAATCTCAAGGCATATGGAAGGCCAAGAGACAAGTGACTCATATCCACATTAAAGAAAACTCCAAATCTATTTGGTCGTTTGCACACATCACGATGTACATGGGTTTAAGGGTCAAATCCGTGTATATACACGAGAATAGGTTTAAAATTCATGTATAGAAAATAATGCATGTTTTTAGGGATGATCTTGGAAACATCAAAGGTACAAAAATGGACCATGGGGTCTAAAGAGTCTGCAAAGGGACAAGGAAGGCCATAAAGGTGTGATCTACCATGTGTGGTAAAATCAGTTGTAACAGATTCCCCCTAATGTGTGAGGTCAGAGGGTTCATACGATGGCCAAAATACATTATAACTCCATCCCAGAAGTGGAGTGATGAAGAACCATGTGGAAGAACCATCCATCCAACAGTACGATACAATGATTAAACTCTACACATAACTGCAAATAGATATAGCAGTCCCGAATACATAATAGTACAATGGCCATGAATAGGCATGATACAAAATATGACATGTGTGGTCATCGCCACGTACAATATAGATAAATCAAACTCTCCATGATGAAGATATACAAAGGATCATGATCTCCATGAAGGATGAAGATATATAATGGATCAAGATCTCCATAATGGCTGGAAACATCTGACATATACCGGAATCAAGTCACGAGAGCTGAAATCTCATGAACACCGGCACGATCAAGGAGGTAGCATATATGAAATGCCACCAATCTGGAAGGTCTTCTACACAATACGCTACGAGTACATGTCCTACTATGTGAATAGAGGTGTCGAGGTCGAACATAGTAGTCCATCATCTGATTACTGGTCATTGATGTATACCGTTAACAGATGTGAGATCACCCATTGATAATGAAAATGGGAATCAAGGTACTAGAGTGCAAACGAACAAGTGTGAATAAATGTGTTGAGGTCAAACACTTGAGAGGATCCATAGATCAGGGGACATTGATGTATTCCCAAAACTGTCGATGGCGAGAGAACCTGCCACTGATGACTGCAAGTCTCAAGGAACTCAAAAATGACTCTAGATTCCTATCCCAGAATAAATGCTCTGAAGTCTATGGGATGAAATCCACTAGAAGGAGGACATTAATGCATCCCTCATCATCCAACATGAGGTACTCAACAAGGCTGTATAATGTGGAAGGACTCGATCATAAAGTGCACAAACCAGTATCAGTACCGGGAATGGCTGACATGCAAAGTCAAGAGAATTGAGGAATGAATGACTCAGGTTTCAACTTCCTTTGAACAAGAGCATAAAGGTGAATGGTGACTAAATGTAGGTAGCATAGACTCGATATACAAAACTGGGACATTTCTATGACACAGGAGGCATCGATAGAGGCTCCATAGGGACTGGAAGCTTAACCAGTCGGTGGAGATAAACTCAGAGAAACAAGTACAACTCCTAAATTCAAACTATTAACCCAACCAATGGATGTGATATACAATGCTCTGTTCGAAGGTGACATGACTCGACTGTTGCCAAAGATAACATCTTTTCTTGTCCGGATTTTTGGTTTTTTAATTTTTTTGGACTTTTTCAAATATTTTGAAAAGCTTGAAAAAGAATAAAAGTGATTTATAGTTACAGACTAGGAGGAGACGAGTGTCAATGGGAAAACAAACTAGTTCCAAGTAGTGGAACATACCTATGCTCAATGCAAGGACACATGTGTAGGATAACGACACTCGGGGGAAAGTCCCCTCCCTATAAAAACAGGGAATCAAGCTGCAAAGGATATATAAAATGGCTCTGCATGGCTAGACATGAGACAAGCTCGGCCTATATAGCTGATAATCAAAGTCAAGGAAGCTGACATAAGGCTTAATGAGGTAGGAAAAACTCATGATAATGCAATTACAACTTGACATAAGGGAGTCCTGGGGACAAAGGACAACAAAAATATCAAGAGGAGTATGACACTCTTGTGCAAAGATATGGAAATACTATACAAAGTACTCCCACACCCTAAAGGAAAAAATGTCAGCATGGGAACCAAATGCAAAAAAAAGAGATAACTAGGGCACCCATGTATAGTCAAGCTCTACCATTCATATCATGTCACTTCTAAAACATCAAGAAGGTTTCATGACAAGATAGAATGGGTTCATACCTAAGGTTATAATGAAATGGTCATAAGGTCATGCAAAGTGCAAATGGATGTGAAATCTAACCTATATGTCAGTTTAGACATAATACCTGAAAGTGGCATGAAGAGGTCAAAACAATGGTCAAAACGGCGCTCAAAACGAACTCCTACATCATTAGATTAGTCCAAAACGGTCTAAAATGATAAAAAATGGTTCAAAACTATAGAAAAGGGGTAAAAAATTTCAAAAATTTCAAAAATTTTCTATAAATAGTAAAAAATTCAAAAATTACATATCATTTGAAATTTTTACCCATTTGAGCTGAGAACTTTCAACATGAATTCGAGGAGCTTCATCCAGCGAAATTCGACACAGTTTGTTCCAGGTAACTTCTCATGTCCTCCTCTTCCATTTTCATGCAAGTTTTTTCAATTTCCATGGTCAAATTTGACTTTTAGGCCAGTCTAAATTGGTCATTTCATCCCATGTGGAAATCGAGGCTTTTTCCATGTATAGGGATGGCTATATGTGGAAAAGCCACCCAAAACCACGTACATACATAGCTGTTTTGCAAACAGTCGCGTATGAGGCCGCATACATGGTTTTTTAAGGTATATATTGACCAAAAATTATTTTTAATGTGCAGGATGGTTCTAGAATGGAGGGAGATGGAACATAGATATGTAGAAGACAATGTTTGAGGTGATTTGATGGCTCAACAAGCTCTATGTGCATGTGGTCTATACAATTTTTGGTGTCTTGGTAGCCTGAGGGCCAAACCAAGACTCATGCAGATGTTAGTAGATTACTGGGATCCAAACTCAAAGTCCTTTCATATCAATGGGATGTCCCTCACTATAGAGGTGGAGGACATATATTTCATTATTGGATTGTCTCGACAGGGAGAGGTGGTGAACCTACGCTCGTGCGGGCCCAGAGGTGGCCTCACCATTGATGAGCACATTGTAATATACTATTTTTAGGACATGGAAAAGGTTGGGAGTCAAATCCCGACAAACTCCACCCAAGTGCTAGGACTGAAGGCCATACTATTGGCACTCAATAGGATAGTTGGTCTAGCGTCACTCCACTAGGCCTCATGATCATTGATGTTCTATGCAGTGGAGTGCATGAGACGTACAGTGTATGACTGGAGCACTGTACTATTGAGTAACATGAAGCAGTAGCTCAGTGACTGCAAGATGGGTAGGGTACGGAAATTCAGTTTTGGTAGTATACTGAGCACATTCTTCTTTGAGTGTGTCCTGGGGCTAAGCCCTAGAGTTGAAATTCCTCCTCATGGGGTTCGAGATATGGCCTAATGACATTGGGTAGATGCTATGCATAGACTGGGCGAAGGTAGGGTGTCTAACCCATACCCAAATAAATTCTTTCCATGGTGGCGACAGCAGATTATTGCCATTGATGATTATCCCTATGCGAGAATAGATTTCCTAGGAGATCTGGACATGCCCCTACAACGAGGCGCAGCATACGGTGATATTGGTAACGAATCCCAAACCCTCTTTTTAAATTTTTTTGTGTTTTTTGATATATAGACTTAAAAGACATGTTTTGGTGTGACGACACATAGTGAAAATCTGTCATATGTATGCAGATGTTGGAGCACGATGGACTAACGGCTTCCCTCATCATAGATGGAGGGGAAGAGGAGATGATATCATGGGTGTGGATGCGGATCGGATGCTCCAAAGCATCCACACAAACTTTGTATGCTTGACACACAGGATGACCATGGTGCAAGTCGAGGACTTGCCTAAGGCCATGCAGCGTCAAGTGGTTGGTGTACCATGAGCATGGGTTTGGTAATTCCAACGACTAGCTAGAGCCGTGGTTTGCTACCATGATCAGAACCCCCCTCCTCCTCCATAGGCTTAGAGACATGAGAGTGATTCATTTTTTTACTACCGTGTAATATATTTTTGTGGCTCGGAAGCCCCATTTTTGTATTATGACACTTATGCATTATGACGTCACATTTTGGATGTTTAATGAAATTTTTTTATGATGATAAATCACCCATAGGAGTATAAATCACCCAAGCAACAGAGGCTGAGTGTTGACTGTGGAGACTAGCACCATCAGCAAATCCTATGTAGACGGAAGACTCCATTGACATTTTCCACAAGAAATGAAAGCTAATCAACAAACCCGATCACCATAAGAAAACCTAACTATGCAATAAACTGTACAATAATATACAATAATCAGCCCTGGATGAAGATCATGCACAGTACTTTTTAAGATAGAGCCCATTTCTAGGCTCCGCCAAGGCTATCCCTTTGTAATCCACCAGCTCATTGGTGCCCTTCTCTAACACACGTTTGACCACGTAAGGACCATGCCACATGGGATTAAACATCCCTGCCCCCAAGGGTTATTTAGCTTGATCTCACAAAAGGACCAAATCTCCTTCATTAAAACTCCTCGGATGGACAGACTTATTGTATTGGACCTTAGCGCGATGCTTACTTATTTCTAGAGCCACTAAGGCATCTCGGCGCTACTCATGAAGATGCTCTAAGTGGACCAAACATTCCTCCAATGCGAAAGTGTCTGGTAAAAGTTCTATAGATAGCTTCAATGAAGGGATTTCACATTGGAACGGCAAGACAGACTCCACTCCATATACGAGCTGATATGGAGAAAAATTGGTGGCAGTGTTAATCGCAGTCCTGTAGGCCCACAAAGAAGGATATAACATGATATGCCAATTTGTTTTTCTTTGTGTGATGGTTAGTTGGAGAATGGACTTAAGTTATTTTTTCACTACTTCAACCTGTCCATTCACCAAGGGTAATAAAAAGAGGAGTGCACCTGCTTATTCCCTAACTTTGAGGCCAACTCTTCCATCATCCGATTTTGAAAATGCCTACCATGGTCAGTGACAAGATCTTTTGGAATACCAAACCGAGTAATAATTTGGTTGAGTATGAAATGCGAGGATATCTCACCGTCGAATTTAATCGTGGGCATAGCTTCAGCTCATTTCGTGAAATAATCAACAACCACTATAATATGATGATGCTCCCTAGCTGAAGATGGGTTGCAATCCATGAAGTCAATCCCCCACTTGGTGAAGGGACCGAAAGTGATAATTGGATGTAACAGGGTAGGATGTGAGTGCATATTATGTGCAAACACCTGGAAAGTGTGACACTTATTGAGCACATTGACACAATATTTGAAGATCGACGGCCAAAAATATCCCACTCTTAAGATTTTTTGGGCTGTATAAATCCCAGATAAATAACCACCACACGCCCCTCTATGGCAATCATTCAGCACAACCTCAGCCTATTCATGGGTTAAACAATGATGTAAAATGGAATCTACCCCATGGCGATACAAATTGTTATCCACTATAAGGTAGTTCTTAGATACGTGATGTAATCATCGTCACTCGTCCCATGAAAGGTGAGTAGGGACCTTCAATGTTTGTAAATATATGATGATATCCCCATACCATGGATCCAGAGTTTAGATAAGGAAAATATGCTCATCGATAAACGTATCCTCATAAACCTCCTCCTCCTCCTTTCGTGGGAAATCAGAAATGAGCTCCGCAAAAATCAACGATTTCTTCGATTTCGCCAAAACAAATTCGAGATTGAATTATTGCAAAATAACAATCCATTTATTATACTTTCCCCTGATCATCCTTTTAGTGAGGAGGAATTGAAATGGATTTACATGAGCTACCACCAAGTTCTAGAAAAGGAGAATGTAGTGTCTCAATCTCTGAACTGCATGAACGGTAGCTAAGGCAAGTTTCTCCACATGGGAATAACAAATTTTCACATCTATAAGGTTTCAGCTCAAATAATATATGACATGCTCATGGAGCTCCTCATCCTCCTGAACCAAAATCATACCAATCATCTCCATGGACACGACCACATAAATAAAAAAGTCACGGCTATAGTGTGGTGGACTAAGCACAGGGGCCAATGCTAAGGCTGTCTTAAGAGCATCAAAGGACTCATGGGCTTGCTCATCCTAGCAAAAGGTAGCTTCCTCCTTTAAAAGACGCATAAAGCCTTTAGTCAAATTGGAAAATTTAACCATGAATCTCCGTAAAAAAATTTCCATGCCTTGCAAACATTGAAGATGTCTAATATTTCACGAGGGAGACTCTTGAAGTATTGCCTCAACCTTTAAGGGATCGACTCTTATACCCTCCTTGGAAACAATGAATCCTAGCAAGTGACCAGACTTCACACAAAATATACACTTATGTGGATTTAACCTAACCAAGTAGTGGCAACACCTTTCGAACACTAATCTCAAATGGTAGGGATGAAGCAGTCTCAGCCAAGAATGAGAAGCAAGGTCATCCAAAAAGACTTCAATAATCGATTTGAGATCGTGAAAAATCAAGCTCATAGCACACTGAAATTTGGCTCCGGCATTTTTAAGACCGAAAGGCATCTTTCGATATGCAAACGTACCCCAAGGACAAATAAATGTAGTTTTGTGTTGATCCTCGGGTTTGATCTGAATCTGATTATATCCGAAAAATCCATCCATAAAGGAAAATATGTTTCTTTCCACACACCCATCCAAAATTTGATCAATAAATGGTGTGGGAAAATTATCTTTAGGACAAGCACAATTTAAATCATGGAAATCAGTGCATATACGGATCATTCCCTTCTTCTTATCAATTGGAACGAGGTTTGAAACCCACTTGGTCAAGGGAACGGGATAGATAAAATCAGCTTTTAACAGCTTTTCTATCTCATCCTTAACCGTGGGTGCTCTTCTAGGATTCACCGCACGCAAATGTTGTTGAACAGGCTTTGCATTCGGATAGGTATTAATTTCATGTTCAACAATACAAAGGTTGATACCTGGCATTTCCTCATATAACCAAGCAAAGATGTCATGAAACTCTTTGAATAGCTCGGTATACTCCTGAATCTTAGCATGGGAACATTTTCCCCCAATATATAGACATTCTCAATCTTTCTATGATAGTGAGAGATATTGATAGGAATAGTAGGCGATATATTCGCCATGTTCCCATCAGCCATCTGACCAGGATAGCTTAATGGAACCACGGGACTACCAATCTTCTCGCTAAGAATTTCCCTAAAGTCCTCATGTTCCAAACGGTCAAGCTCAGGAAGAAAATAAGATCTATGATGTAAATCTTCCCAAGGTGGTTCAACTCTAGACATGGCCTCAACAATAGCTTCATCTGATCGAAAAACACTATCAAGGAAATCGTGTGCATGAGAGGACTCAACTACCCATGCAGGTAGCACGTACGGGTCCTCCTCTATCAATGAAGAGGAAGGACTAGGCCCTACAACACAATCAAGATCTGCTTGATATGCTATCATTGCTGCAGGCAATGACACATCCGTTTCGATAAGTCTATTCGAAGGACTTGGTGAAGGAAAAATTCAAAGATCTTCCATATGGGTAGTGCAAAAATACACCGAATTCAATGAAGATGAAGCCCCATTGAAACTAAATCTGATCATAAGAACGGGTGCAGGACAATTAAATGTCCCCATAAGGGATGGATACATACCTACACCCACACTCCTAGTTGTCAGCTGAGAATGATCAATAATCTGGATAGAAGTTCCCAATGATGCATTAACACTTGAATTTTTGAATGATGTCTGATCAATCATAACAATATTCCCATTAAATGGAAAGCATACAACTTGAAATAGAGAAGAGGCTACGACTTACATACTATACATCCAATTCCGACCCAGTAAAAGATTATAATCAAGGGGCGCATCAACCACCTTGACCTCAATCGCGATGGTCTTCCCTCCCAAACAGACCTTAAGATAAGGGAGAATTTTGTGCGGCTGAAATGATCTACCATCAAAATAATTCAACATGGTAGAGGACTTAGACAACTAGAAAGAACCCAAACCCTTCCAACATGACAAAGACATCATGGAAGCAGCAGTGCCTTCATCAATCATAGTGCATTTGATGGTCATGTTAAGACATTCTACATGAATCCAGAGAGACACATAGTAAGGAAAGCAAGTTGTAGTTCCATGGTTTCAAATTTCATGATGGAAGAAGAGTTATCATCATTAACCCCAAGAGAAGAAAACAAAGCTTTCCTTTGCGACGGACAACTCTGAAGTACTTCAAGCGTAGACATCGCACAAGGAGTTTGGCCCAAATCTTGGACAACAGAATAGTTCTGGGCAACTCGAGCATTAGGATTGTGCCCCAAACGCTTTAAGACTCCCTTAGGAATGCAAGGTGTAATCTCAGGTTTATCCATAGTATTTTCAATATGCAAAGGCCTCTAAGTTGGAGGAGGTTCCTTCCCAAGGTCTGGTTGTGACGAACCATAGTCTTTTGCACGAGTCACAACCTTAGTAGCATGCACCATGTTGATGCACTCATGACCAATACTAGTTTTCGTTGTATTTTGATCTCCACCCAATGCAAAATGAGGATCATGTGTCCTTGAGTTCATATTTTAATTATGGAGTAAAGGATTGGTCAGCACAATTGGGCCCTGTACTATGAAACTCGAGGCGCCATCCATATGAGGGAACACGTGAGTGAGGTGGTCATCCTTACACAATTTGCAAGGAAACTTAACCTTACGTTTAGACTACTTGTCCCCCCAGCATTGCAGTCGTTCTTGTCATTAAAATTGGCATTTTCATTCTTGTTCCCACCCTTACAATTATTTTTACCCTTTTTCTTATTCGTTCCGGGCTACTGGTTTCCCTTCTGGTCCGACGATTGCACAGAAAGTACACTCCCCATTTGGGTGGGTTGAGATGAAGTTGTGGCTTGTCCCGAAGCAGATTGATTGATAGACAATTGAATAACTTGTTTCACAACCGAATGCACAGGTTTGGTACTTGTACAACCCAGAATTCCATCGGCATGTGGTCCAGGCTTGATCTTGGGATTGAAACTGGAACGCGGAGCATTAGGTATGATCTCATATAATAGTCCATGATTGAGCATAAATCAAATCCAATTCCTGTGCCCTAAAAATTGCTTGTTCCTTGTTCTGGACTCTTGATGTAGAAACATACTTCGCGATGTAAGGTAGTAACAATTTAAGGAACCACTCAAGGAGAAACTCTGGCTGTATGAAAGCTTTAATCAACCTCTTCTGTCTACACCACTCTTGGATATGGTCCAAGATATGTGTGGCTTTCTCCTATCAAAATGTCGACAAGAGTTCTGTACCAACATCGTAATGCACTGGTATCTGGAAGTGATTGAGAAAAGTCATAGCAAGATCATCGAACAAAATGAATTGCCCCCTCGGTAACTCTATGTGCCATTTTGCTGCAGGCTCAGTGAGGGTGCGTTAAAATAGTCTTAAACAGATCGATTCATCATGTAAGGAATTGGAAGAGCACCAAAGGTGAAAGGTAGTGATATGTTCATTAGGATCTTCTCCTGGTTTTCCCTTGAATTTAGGAATGTCCAAGGGAATCTTTTTAGGGACAACTAGCCAAGCCAGGTCATGAGATACCAGATCGTTCATTAGTCTTGACAAGTCAGGTAAATTTAATGTTGTGAGGAAAGGGAGCCTAGGTTGAGCCCGTCTATGCCACACTCCCTGATAGTTTTGGTTCATATAAGGTTGACTACTGTAAATACCATGGCCTTGGCCATAATATCCTCCTCTCGTTTAACCCGTGTAGGGCTGCATGGAAGAATTATGATGTGGTGTACCTTGACTATGCGGTGCTACAAATCCATAATTAGAGGAGTAAGCGAGTTGTTGATACCCGTACCCATAAGGTTGATATCTCTATCCATACTGTGGTCCATAATATTGTCGATGAGAAGCTCCATAAGATGTCCCATGGGATATCCCATGAGAAGATCCATAAGTAGGGATATGGAGAACTCCTTGCGATGGACCATAAGACGATCCAGAAATAGGAATATGACCTCCCGAGACAACAGGAGATACTTGACTCTGAGATACTACTGTACGAGCAGTCGCAGTATGAACATGACTAGTAGCAACATTCTAACTTGAAGGACCACATGAATGAGGGGGAGGAAGGGTTGCCAAAAATGCATTCGAAGGAGTAGGAATAGAGGACGAAGGGACATGTGAAGGGATGTAAGTGGTATTCCCTATGGTCACTCATCTTGGTTTTGGTATCCACATATGGATACTAACACTAGATCTACGACGAACATGTGAGGTAGCTTCCACCGCTGGGATGGAAGGTGTAATGTGACTAGTGCTCCCAAATCTCTTTGCACGGAAAGGAATAGGAGTGCCCCTAGGCATAGTGCTAGGTTCAATTTCTAACTTGGCATGATGTGTTGGATCATGTGCAGGGATATCAGGCATGACATAACAAATATTACTAGTGCTTGTGGGTTTGTGGTGAGTCTCGTTGCTTGAAAACCAATACTGACGACCCATGAATGAGGGATCGTAACTAAAATGTGAAGGTATTTCTGGTGAAGGATCATATACAGGAGTAGGATCTTCCTCCCCAACCTCTTGAGGTGGAGAAGACATCTCAGGAATATTGTCCTCGTGATCTCGCATCGTGTGTGAATCAATGTGAGAAGTAGTCCACCCGGACTGTCTATGTCTCTCTCCCAAAGGAAGAGGAGATGTGAAAGGCAGAAGCCCTGCTAAATGATGAGAATGGAGAAGTGCCGCACCCAAATCCATAATGACTCAAAAAATGAAAAAGACTCTTTCTAATTACACAAACCCTAGGCAAACTAGCGTGCACAGAGCATACACCTATACAATGTAAAGCCAAATCACAAGCAAACAAGGGTAGGATATGTGAGCTCCTGAATGAAGCAGGTATGTCTCACCTAAGAGAGGCTTGAGACTCCCATACACAACAAGCACAGGTTTGTAACCAATTATAGTGGCCCTCGGCTCCAACGCATATAGCAACTGTGTTGTCTGAACCCTACCTGGCTAGGACACCTACAGAATAACCTCTGCAAAGTACCCCCTTGATAACCTAGGTAAGGCAACTAAGGTCACCTCAATATAATCAATGCTCAGGTGGACAGTCACAGGCAGGATTGACAGTTTGGGCAGGGTAGCAAATCCTGAAATTCCTGAAAGAGCCCGCAAATACGAATACAATCCTGGAAATATCTCTGATGCTACTTAGTTATGACCAGGGGTCATCCCAATCATTAACCGCTCACACTACCTTGTTCTTAACTCCCTTGTAAGAGGAGGATCTTGAGAAACACTAATTATACCAAGGAATTTCACACTCTCACCTGGACAGACACATACATGTTTCGTTTAGTGGTCTCGGAGAATTTACTCACAATGAACTATTCCAAGACCCTAAAACCTAATATTGTTGGTGCACCCTATAAAAGAAAAGAGTGCAATTCATTTTATTATGCATTGATTTTAATTGGCATATTAGTCAAAGAGGGAAAATGATCGTGCAACTAATGATGTTATGATGCAACAAGAAGTAAAATGCACACCTAACAATCAATGCAAATGCACTGTGTCAAATGAAAAACGGGGTATGCTACTACGTGAAATGCAAAAAATTTCTTCAAATGAAAAATGCAATCATTCCTATATGAAAATCTGACTAATACTTCTCCAAGCAAACGTAGTGCAAGTACCATACAAAATGCAAAATGCAATGATGCATAATGATGCAAAGAAGCAAATATTTTTGTAATTTTTTGAATTAAAATGAGATACTAAAGAAAAAGAATGACTCTACCACCCCTAGACTCTACAAGCACTATCAAACAACACCCACACAAAGCACTAAGGTAAAAGAGACCTAATGCACTAATCCCAAAACAAAAAATGGAAAATGTAATGACAAGAACATTCTTAAAAAATTCAAACTAAAAAGATTTCTGGTCAGAAACAAAGGTATATACAAACTCTAGAAGCATCCAAGGAGACTTAGCAATCCTCAACACTTAGCCAGCAACACTTAATCTTCCCCTGAAAGGAAAAACTTAGGGCATACACGACTATGTGTAGAAAACCCGCAGATATATCGGTAAAAACCGCGTGTACACGCGACTGTGAAGCCAAAATTCACGTACAGGAAGAAAAAGCGATAAAAAAGAAGGTAAATAGATAGGCTGAGACAAAATTTACTCCTACCAGACACTACTAGGAAAACATGCCCTCAGACCTGAATCAGAAATAGAGAAATCAGAGCAATTCAAGAAGATTGAATGCCGATAAAAACCCCTAAATGAAATGACTAGGAACTCCCCAGTATGGCTGCCAATTTTGTTATGGAGAAAAATTTCTATGGCTTGGGGTACCACAAAAGACAGAGTAACCACATAAATCAATCCTTTCCCATATGCAAGAGAAACCAAACATCTAACACTAAATAATCTCGAAACATACCTTATTCCAGATGGTTGATGTAGATCCCCGTTGAGCTTTTCCACTCTCACTTGTATTGATAATTTTCTCTCTCAACATTCAGTAAACAAGACAAGCATGCTATATAATTATGTTATACCTACTCTAGCATATATAATCAATAACATATAAGCATTGAAAAGAATCCATGGATTCAATACTCATTTAAATACACATTATTGGACAGGAAAAGATATTTCTACTAATATAAATCATAGATTACAATAGTGACAACCTCTGTCGGCACATCTGCAAATCAAAGAAACTGAGTCCTCCACCTGGGCCTCCACCAATTCAATCCTCCATCTCTTGATAGAAAGCTCACAAGAAAAGGCAAGCTTGGGAACAACACAAAGTGCTCTAAGGGACAAAGGGATGCAGACTCAAGTATAAGCTCCGAAAACAATGGACTATAGTTTTCTTGCTCTTCAATTCCTCCCCTTTCAATGTATCCAAAGAGTTTCTTATATAGTGCTTCAATGGGGTAATGGAAAGTCAAATTCGAGCAATCTCAAGGCATATGGAAGGCCAAGAGACAAGTGACTTGGATCCACATCAAGGAAAACTCCAAAACTATTTGTCCTTTTGCACACATCCTGATGTACGCGGGTTTAAGGGTCAAATCCACGTATATATGCGAGAATAGGTTTAAAATTCACGTATGGAAAATAATGCATGTTTTTAGGGATGATCTTGGAAACATCAAAGGTACAAAAATGGTCCATCGGGTCTAAAGAGTCTATAGAGGGACAGGGAAGACCATAAAGGTGTGATCTACCATGTGTGGTAAAATCAGTTGTAACAGTAATCCTGGTATTTCCTCAAGAAATATGAGAACTGGAAAGTCCTTAATGTGTTGTTCTCTTTTAGCTGCTATGTATTGGATGTTTACTGTAAACAGTTTACAGCCTTTCCTAAAGCACTTCTTTGCTTGTAAAGCAGATATTTGACGTACAAAAACTTTCTTAGGTATGTCTTGAATATTTACCTGATTCCCTTGTCTATATGTACACAAGATTTACTTGTGTAAGAAAACAAGCATGACATGGTGTTGTTCCAACTAGTCCATGCTGATAAGTATATCATACGATCCTAAGGGTAGGATGTTTAGGTTTATTCTAGTAGGAAAACCATTCAGGTTTACCTCACAATATTTAACTATTTTAGAAACCTTTCATTTTGTGCCTATGGCTAATTGCACCAGCCAGGGTTTCTCATGTTTAATGTTGTATAGTTTACATACATCAACAATTTTAGGAGATACATAGCTTCTACAAGCATCGGGGTCAATCAATATTGAAATAGAAGTGTTGGAAACCTTACCTTCTATCTCAACCATGGTAGCCTGATGGCTTGCCTATCAGCCATCCAAGGCTGCATAAATCCACGATGTTTCAGCTATGTCATCTACTGTTGGTTCTTCTTGTAAGTTGTGCAAGACACCACTGGTCTTATTCTTACCATCTCGGGCATAATGGGGCCCTTGGAATTTCCAGCATTTGATTTGCAGCGGGGCAACATTGGATCCTCCATTTGCTGCTGGTTTGTTAGAATTCGGTGTTGGTACATATGGCTTTGTACCTATTCTATTGAAGTTCTTATTGGATGGGAATCTATTGTTCTATTTTCTTAAGGTGGTGGGTTGAAACCGAGTTTGCGGTTGTTCGAGAAGGTCCTAAACCTATCTCTGCTTATGTTTATGTTCTCTTTCCTTAAATGTCCATGCTCATAGAAGAACCTAGCTTTGTGTAGGGTGGTATCCAATGTTTTAGGCATGTCAAATTCAATCCTCTCCCGAAATTTGGGAGGAAGACATCCTAAAAACTCTTTTATTTTGACTTTATCATCCTTTATGTAAGGAAAATAATGTAGAAGATCCAAAAATATGTTAATGAAAGCATCCAAAGTCATGGAACCTGTTTATGCCAGAAATTGTTTCCAGACTACAAGAAAACAAGCCAACATAATCTCAAATATTTCAATCAAACAAAACTAGGTTTTTAGGGTTTGTTAGGGTTTTCTAGTTGTGAAGTTTGGTGACAAGAGGGAATACATTCATAACCCAAATAAGAACTAAATCACAAGCATAGAAAAATTGAGATGCATAACATAATAACCATGTATCCAACAGAAAATAACACTGAATTTCATCCACAAATGGCAAGCACTACAAGCATAAAAACTTTAAACCAGCAATGAAATTACCAACTCTGTAGCTAAAACAAGCTATAAATGAAGCCAGAGAACAAACTGAAGGGTAAAATGGAGCATTTATTTTATAACCAGTTCTTCAAATACACATAAGAGTCATTTACTTAGCTTATGAACAAGTCTGGAGATCTCCTCTAGCCAGCCAAAAAGTTGAACCATTGGTCCTCTTTGTGACTAAACCCTAACTGCTTTTCAGCCTACTCATCGAAATGGTTTTATCAAAATAATAATTACAAAAATGAAATATCCTTCAAAACATAACAAATAACTGATTTTGTTAACAAGCCTCAAATATCTTTAGCTACCTCTGCTAACAAGGCTATCCCTTCTAAGGTTTGGGCCTTTCTCCTAGGCTTCAGTTGCTCTGCTTCCATCTCTACCATCTTTCTAGTGAGTTCTTCATTTTGTTTCTGTAGATCTTTGATCGTTTGTTTTAACATTGTAAATTGTGACTCTGTATTTCTTTTTCTTTTCAACGCCTCTTTTGAGACTGCAATTAGCTCCTGAGAGTGGCTATTCACCTCATCCAAATCTTCTCTGAGTCTTCTATTGGCCATAACCAAACCATCATTTGTCTCATGCATATATTCCACTTGATGTTTATATTGTTTTATAGTTATATCTAAATTCTCTTTCTCTAAATCAAATGCTTTGTTTCTTTCTGTACTTTGCATCTCATTGGGAAGCCATGGAATGTTTAGTCTCCTATAGATTTCTTCATCTTCTAGCAGCAATTCTGTAGGAGTCTCATGAAAACTTAGGTTTTCTTTAGTCTTTGTTTCACAAGGAACATTTTCATCGACCATCAGCTTGTTTTCTGAATGAGAAACCTCTATCTCACCTTCTTGTTGTTCCTTTAACATTTGGCTTTGTATCTCTCAAAATACATCAGACAGTTTAGTCTCAGTGAGGGTAGATTCTTTTTCTGATTTCATTGGTCTTTTCCCTTTGCTATCACCCTTATCAACATCCATTTTTTCATCAGAGGAGGAGTCATCAATCACAGTTACTCCTTCTTTATTCAATTTAGGGTTTAGTAATTTCTTCATATCCAACCTGAGCTTGTTTCTAGGTCTAGTCTTTGGTTTCCACCCAGGAGCAAGTTTGCCTACCATTTTTAAAGTTTTGCCCTGATGGGTGACTGAGGCAAATTCCATGACTTTTAGCTTATTTTTCTTTGGTACTGCTACCCTATCTTCCTGGATGTGAAATTTCTTTTTAGTGCCAACCTTAGTTTCATCAATAACAGGAAGCTTATCCTCCTCAAACAGGTATGTTTCATCCTCTGACAAGACTGTAATTGGACTTTGCTTTTGAACTTTAGTGTCCTCTTCATCACCTAAAACCTTCTCTACAAGTACAATATTTTCATCAACAAATGTCTCTGCTGGTGCATCATCCTGAACAGGCCGAGTCTCCTTATTAACAAACTACAAATATTTGCTCTCAATGTCATTTAGATGTTATTTAGATTCATAATCTTCTTTTGCAGGCTCTGCAACTTCCTCTAATTTGACACTATCTTCATTTTTAACCTTTATCTTCTGTCTTAGTTTTCTAATCAAGGTTTGTCCTTTATCAGCTTGTTTTCTATAAGACTGTCCTTCTTGACTATTCTGAAACCCTAAACACAAAAGGAAATATTCCCAAGTTTTTCCTTCTCTCTGCAAAACACTATTGATAATGAGTTTGATAAGTCCATGGTGAAAAATGGACTGTCTAGTATGGTTTTGGTGTTCTTTCATTCTGCAAGACATCTTCTACAGGATCTTTAGCAAGAAGAAAGGCAGGTTCATCTTTGATTCATTACTGAGGTGTTGAAGGAACCTGAAATGGTATTTAAAAATGAAGGCATACCTTCCTTCACATGTAATATAACTTTGTAAAACCTTGATAGGTTCTACCCATTCAGGCCTGAAGTTATGGATGGGCACACCCTTACCCCAATCTGGAACTATACCAGGTAGTAGGTACCTTTGTGCACTAAAGGTGAATGGCACTTTTTTAAACCAAAGTTCTCCCTCATTTTTAACCCCTGTTTCCTCAGCTACCAACTCTTTGGTCAATTTGAATTTCAAAGTATCAAAAGATACAGTATCTTTGTCACAACACTGAGCAAACTTATGGGAGACGTCAACATTGTATCCATCAATTTTCTTGAAAAATATCAACCATCCTGTATTTTCAAATATCTCAACACATCCTGAGAATTTATCTATCCAACTAAGATCAGTGGGCTCGACCCTATTATTTTTTCCACTCCTCTTCATTTTCATTATGGTTTGCAGCACCTGTCAATAATCTCATAGTCTATTTTTCTTCAAATTTGCACAATTTTGGCAGTCTATTTACCTTCAAACTCTCGCAGTCTGCTCTATCATCTTTTTAGGAAATGTTTTGTGCCAGGTTTTAGCAATTTGACCTAATCACAGATTCAGAGACCTCCAATAGTTGTGCTCTAAACTTTACTAACTCAAATGATGAATATTTAGATATTTTGATTAATATCTCATCATTCAAAGTCTATTAAGTGAGTAAATTCATGTTCTTCTTTAAAATTTTGACATTATAGGCTTTATAAGAAAAACCCCCAAATTTAACAAACCCTATCAAATGTCACGTGGGATACCTCATCCAAAATTTAATACAAGCACTGGAAGTCGATCCCTTGAAAGGTTAGGTGTCGAATTGCACGTTCCAGTTGTCTTCAACCCTCCAGATCGCTTCGAACTGTCACTACTGTGAAGCCTTAATTCTTCCTTCAACTATCAAAATTCCAATTTCTCAGCAATATGTCTCCACCATGATGTTGAATTCCTTCATAATATTTAGCTTAGGAACCTATTCCCAAAAATTCTGTCTCGTTCCACTCACTATCATCATTTTCCATGAATTTGCATACAATTGCCATGATCTCCCTCACACGATGACCAGACACCTGTTTCCATGATTAGCCTAGCAAGACACGTATCAAATATGCTAATTGATGTGATTAACACCTTAGGAATGAAACCACCGAAAAAATCGGAGTGAAAAATGACTATTGGCACTCGTGACTTTCTTGTAGCGCGCTAGTGCATTAATTTCGCTCTTGCGCTACAAGAAAGTCCAAACACATAATTTCATGTCATTTAATCACTAATCCAATTTTAAGATTTGGTTTATATGATTAATCTTTGATCTTAGTGTCATTAATGAAACCGTTAATCAATATACACCTTATAGAACCCTTCAAGAATGAACTCTAAGCAAAAGTAATAAAAGCAAGCTTTCAAAAATAGGAAAAAAAATAAAAAATGATGAAAACTAAAAGTTATAAACTCAAAATTAACCTTTACACCAAAATTTCCTAGAAGTAAAAGTATTAGCAAATTTCAAAAACATAAACAAAAGCATAAATCTAAGGAAGACAAAATCATGACCTAACATCTGGCTCCTGCTGCGGGATGAAGTCCTCCTTGTGAGGCTTCAAGAACCTATAGACCAATGCCTTCTTTACTGCTTCCTGCTAATCTGCAAAATTTCCATTGGGTTATGGAGTCCTTATTTTGTTTTACTCACACCGGTATATACAATGAAAATCAAATCTCTTTCTTTGAGGAACCTTCCATTTACTGAATCAAATTGTAATCCCATTTCCAATGTAACCAGGAAAAAACTTCATCAACCCACCAGAACTTGTTTCCAACTCTGAATATATATATATAATTAGAAATATTGGAAAAGATGAAGAGAAAATATCTAACAACTTATACTCACTTTCATCAAATGGTGTCTCTAAAATAACAAATTTATAACTTAATATTGACTCTAAATAATATGCCACTGGATCATAAAAATTTCCAAAAGTTACCTCTTCCTGCTCTATGAAAAAGATAGGATGTCCATAAGAATATTTTGTTCCATGAATATCAAACAGGCATTGGTGATAAAAGACATCAGGATCAGCCTAAATTTGCTCCATATTTTTTTGGATAGTATCATCAATAATGTAAACAATCTGAACCTCCTTTTCCACACTGTCTTCAAATGGATAACTATCATGCATTGGCTTTGGTTGTTCAAGGATAATAGATTGAATGCATTCCTGAATCTGCTGATCAAATTGTGACATATTACACACGTCACACATTTCTGGGTCTTTCTTTTCAATGTCATCATCATATTTATTAAAAATTAGAGCATCTTCATGATGATTTTGAACAACAGATTTATCATAACCATGAATATAAGCAACTTCTGAAAAAATGCGAACAGCCTGGCTTTCATCGATTTTAGTATCAAAACAAAAAGGAATAGAATCTAATTCATCACATAATTCTTATCTTGGAACCCTAATCTCTTCATCGTAACAAGGTGCATTCTGAGAAATTTCGAATGATGATGCTAAAGGTTCGTATTTTCCTTCAATACAAAGTCGATCTTTAACACAACAATGATTTCCAACAGTTTGTTGAACAATAGATTGATCTTCAAAAGGATTAGCAATCAAATGATTATTAATACTGTTGAAATCATTATGAGAATATTCCAAACTATCTCTACTGATCTCATCACTTGAATAATCTTCAACCTGACCTAAAACAACAACTTGATTATCGTAATGATCATGGAATTCTTCCTTGACATCAGTATCTAAAAATGTTACCTCTTCATCTTCAACAAATTCTTAAACTACAACTTCTTCATGATATGTTTTCAATCCTTGACTATACTTATCATCATTTATTGAATCAGAAATTGTATTATAAAAATCAGCCTGCTCACAACAATCTTTAAAAAAGAATTCAGCTGAGAACACATACTTAAAATGTTTTCGAAAACATGTGTGGAATTATTTCAGTGAGGAAATGCTAGCAGCAAGAAGAGAAAAATACCTTTCTCATGCATCTTCCTCGAGTGAATACATGAACATATTCATGAGCACATATTCATGCTGTATATTTAACTGAACCATATATTGATGAAATATAATGAGGTGATATGAAGGATTATCCTCTTTTATTTCTCTAAACTATGGAAGACAATCTCCCCAAACATCCATAGTAGGTACTGGATTTGGAAAACTTGGAACATTGGAAAAATTGAAAGGTGCAAACCTTTGAGCTAGAATGGCCTCCATGGACTTCGGCCTCTACATCTTGAAATAGTGGAGTCGCCAATCGATTTGTCAAGATAGATTTTGTTTTTTCTCCTCATAAAGAGGAAGGGGTGACAGTAGTTCAAATTAATGAAGGCTGCATAAAGCTGGGGATGACTGAAACCTTCTAATCTTCCTTGTTGTTTTCAATATATGTTCTGGGTCTGAAACACCAATAGCGAAGATGAAATAGGTCTGTTTCTAGTTCCAATTCTCCTATTAGCCACTATGACAAACTGGTGAAAAGTAGTCTTTAAGATTTGCTGGTTTAAGTTCACCTCTTAAAACCAGTGAAATGATAAAGTATCCCAGGGAAAAATATGTTTTCAACTTCATTCCCTGGCAACGGTGCCAAATATTTTTATGCCAGAAATTGTTTCCAGACTACAAGAAAACAAGCCAACATAATCTCAAATATTTCAATCAAACAAAACTAAGTATTTAGGGTTTTCTGGTTGTGAAGTTTGGTGACAAGAGGGAATACATTCATAACCCAAATAAGAACTAAATCACAAGCATAGAAAAACTGAGATGCATAACATAATAACCATGTATCCAACAGAAAATAGCACTGAAGTTCATCCACAAATGGCAAGCACTACAAGCATAAAAACTTTAAACCAACAAATGAAATTACCAACTGTGTAGCTAAAACAGGCTATAAATGAAGCCAGAGAACAAACTGAAGGGTAAAATGGAGCATATATTTCATAATCAGTTCTTCAAATACACATAAGAGTAATTTATTTAGCTTATGAACAAATTTGGAGACCTCCTCTAGCCATCCAAAAAGTCGAACCCTTAGTCCTCTTTGTGACATACATTAATACTATCCTTCAAAATTCAGTTAAAGACTAAACCCTAACTGCTTTTCAGCCTACTCATCAAAATGGTTTTATCAAAATAATAATTACAAAGATGAAATATCCTTCAAAACATAACAAATAATTGATTTTATTAACAAGACTCATAGATCTTTAGTTGCCTCTACTAACAAGGCTATCCCTTCTAAGGCTTGGGCATTTCCCCTGGCCTTCAGTTGCTCTGCTTCCATCTCTACCATCTTTCTAGTGAGTTCTTCATTTTGTTGTTGTAGATCTTTGATGGTTTGTTTTGACATTGTAAATTGTGACTCTGTATTTCTTTTTCTTTTCAAGGCCTCTTCTGAGACTGCAATTAGCTCCTGATAGTGGCTATTCACCTCATCCAGATCTTCTCTGAGTCTTCTATTGGCCATAACAAAACCATCATTTGTCTCTTGCATATATTTCACTTGATGTTTATACTGTTTTATATTTCTTTGTAAATTCTCTTTCTCTGAATCAAATGCTTTATTTCCTGCTATACTTTGCATCTCATTAAGAAGCCATGGAATGTTTAGTCTCCTATATATTTCTTCATCTTTTGGCAGCAATTCTGTAGGAGTCTCATGAAAGATTAGGTTTTATTTAGTCTTTGTTTCACAGGGAACATTTTCATCAACCATCAGCTTGTTTTCTGAATGAGAAACCTCTATCTCACCTTCTTTTTGTTCCTTTAACATTTGGCTTCGCATCTCCAAAAATACATCAGACAATTTAGTCTCAGTGAGGGAAGATTCTTTTTCTGATTTCATTGGTCTTTTCCCTTTGCTGTCATCCTTATCAACATCTAGTTTTTCATCAAAGGAGGAGTCATCAATCAGAGTTACTCCTTCTTTATTCAATTTAGGGTTTAGTAATTTCTTCATATTCATCCTGAGCTTGTTTCCGGGTTTAGTCTTTGGTATCCACCCAGGAGCAAGTTCGCCTACCATTTTTAAAGTTTTTCCCTGATGGGTGACTGAGGCAAATTCCATGACTTTTAGCTTCTTTTTCTTTGGTACTGCTACCCTATCTTCCTGGCTGTGAAATTCCTTTTTAGTGCCGACCTTAGTTTCATCAATAACAGGAAGCTTATCTTCCTCAAATAGGTATGTTTCATCCTCTGACAAAACTATAATTGGACTTTGCTTTTGAACTTTAGTGTCCTCTTCATCACCTGAAACCTTTTCTACAAGTACAATATTTTCATCAACAAATGTCTCTGCTGGTGCATCATCCTGAACATGATGAGTCTCCTTATTAAGAGACTGCAAATCTTTGCTCTCAATGTCATTTAGATGTTGTTTAGATTCACAATCTTCTTTTGTAGGCTCTGCAACTTCCTCTAATTTGACACTATCTTCATTTTTAACCTTTATCTTCTGTCTTAGTTTTCTGATCAAGGTCTATCATTTATTAGATTTCTTTCTATTAGATTTTCCTTCTTGACTATTCTGGAACCCTGACCAAAAAAGGAAATATTCCCAAGTTTTTCCTTCTCTCTGCAAAACACTGTTGATAATGAGTTTGATAAGTCCATGGTGAAGAATGGACTGTCTAGTATGTTTTTGGTGTTCTTTGATTCTATAAGACATCTTCTGCAGGCTCTTTAGTAATAAGAAAGGCAGGTTCATCTTTGATTCATTACTGAGGTGTTGAAGGAACCTGAAATGGTATTTAAAAACAAACGCATACCTTCCTTCACATGTAATATAACTTTGTAAAACCTTGATAGGTTCTACCCATTCAGGCCTGAAGTTATGGATGGGCACACCCTTACCCCAATCTGGAACTATACCAGGCAGTAGGTACCTTTGTGCACTAAAGGTGAATGGCACTTTCTTAAACCAAAGTTCTCCTTCATTTTTAACCCCTGTTGCCTCAGCTACCAACGCTTTGGTCAATTCGAATTTCAAAGTATCAAAAGATACAGTATCTTTGTCATAACACTGAGCAAACTTATGGGAGACCTCAGCATTGTATCCATCAATTTTCTTGAAAAATATCAACCATCCTGCATTTTGAAATAGCTTAGCACATCCTGGGAATTTATCTATCCAATTGTGATCAGTGGGCTCGGCCCTATTAGTTTTTCCACTCCTCTTAATTTTCATTATGGTTTGCAGCACCTGGCAGTAATTTCACAGTCTATTTTTCTTCAAATTTGCACAGTTTTGGTAGTCTATTTACCTTCAAACTCTCACAGTTTGCTCTATCATCTGTTTAGGAAATGTTTTATGCCAATTTTCGGTAATTTGACCTAATCACAGATTCATAGACCTCCAATAGTTTTGCTCTGAACTTTACTAACTCAAATGATGAATATTTAGATATTTTGATTAATATCTCATCATTCAAAGTCTATTGAGTGAGTAAATTCATGTCCTTCTTTAAAATTTTGACATTATAGCCTTTATCATAAAAACCTCCAAATTTAACGAACCCTATCAAATGTCAAAGTTTAATATAGGCGTTGGAAGTCGATCCCTTGAAAGGTTAGGTGTCGAATTGCATGTTCCAGCTGTCTTCAACCCTCCAAATCGCTTCGAACTGTCACCGCTAGGAAGCCCTAATTCTTCCTTCAACTATCAAAATTCTAATTTCTCAGTAATATGTCTCCACCACGACATTCAATGCCTTCGTAATCTTCAGCTTAGGAACCTATTCCCGAAAATTCTGCCTCGTTCCACTCACTGTCATCATTTGCCATGAATTTGCATACAATTGCCACGATCTCCCTCACACGATGACCAGACACCTGTTTCCATGATTAGCCTAGCAAGACACGTATTAAATATACTAATTGATGTGATTAACATTTTAGGAATGGAAGCACCGAAAAAATTGGAGTAAAAAATGACTATTGGCACTCGCGACTTTCTTGTAGCGTGCTAGTGCATTAATTTCACTTTTGCGCTACAAGAAAGTCCAAACACATAATTTCATGTCATTTAATCACTAATCCAATTTTAAGACTTGGTTTATATGATTAATCTTTCATTAGAGGAAATTTCAACTCAAAATGGGCCTTTTAACTTTAACTCAATTTCCATGTCATCATGTGTTAGCCAATGAAAATGCTTTAAATTTGAAATACCGTATAGGTCTTAAACACTTTTTTAATATAAATTTGGGGATAGGTATCATAAAAAACTATTTTTTTGGTTTATATTTTCGACATATCTCCTCGTTTTTTTACTCAAATTTTGATAGGGAGAGCTCATTGGATGCAGAATTAAATTCTGCATCCAACGTGTAGCCACTCGGCATACTTTTGGCAGACCCCGCTACCTAAAAAATAAGAAATACCTAAAAAAACATGATGATGACATCATCATCACGTTTTTTCAGGTATTTCTTGTTTTTGGGGTAGTAAGGTCCATCAGAAGTATGCCAAGTGGGTACTCGTTGGATGCAGAATTCAGTTCCGCATCCAACAAGCTCTCCCAATCAAAATTTGAGTAAAAACATGGGGATATATGTCGAAAATACAAACAAAAAAATAGTTTTTTCTTTTCTTCCTCCAAAATTAATAAATATTATTTTATTAATTTTTTTTAGGAGGCACATTTTGAGGTGAAATTTCCTCTAATGGATCTTAGTGTCATTAATGAAACCATTAATCTATATACACCTTATAAAACCCTTCAAGAATGAACTCTAAGAAAAATTTATAAAAGCAAGCTTTATAAAATAGGAAAAAAAATGATTAAAACTAAAAGGCATAAACTCAAAATTAACCTTTACACCAAAATTTCCTAGAAGTAAAAGTATTAGCAAATTTCAAAAACATAAACACAAGCATAAAACTAAGGAAGACAAAATCATGACCTAACAGAACCCATCCTTAACTCATGAAATTATTTCACCTTTCTATCGAAGAATCTTTCTGACATGTATTTCTCCTGAAAAAATCTTGCAAAAATTACTCCATCAGATTTCTCTTACCACATGTTTCTTGGTATGCTTTAGGTATCTCCACCATCTTGTTGTTTTTCCATTTAAATTATAGATGGATAGATGGGCCTTCATCTCGCTAGAGTATTTATGTACTCAGAAATATTTTCTCATGCATAGAAGCCATTCTTCATCTTTCTCCCCTGTGTTCATATATCCTTCATAGGGTGGGGCTTTTATCTTCCTAAACTCTCCTGAGAGATTGTCATCATTTCTTTGTTTATTTTTGCAAGGAGAAAGATAATCATCACTAAAAGGACTATGACAATATCTTTCTGGAGGTTCAGGGGTGTGTTCTTCTTTTCCTTCTTCTTTCAGATTGTTGGCTCGCTTATGATAGAATTCTTTCTTGAACATGTTGGTTGAATGAGTGGGTTTTCCCTGTGGGCTCCCTCCCATCATGTTCTGCATCAAGAATTCATTAATTTATTGTTGTTCCCTTATTTCATTGATATCATTATCCTTGAAACTATGTAAGTCTACTTGAAGACTTTGTATTGTTTTCAATATATCAGAATTTAGTTCAACCACCAGTTTTGCTTCTTGTGTGGGGGTATTCAACTTTCCTTGTTGGTTGTTTTCTTCTTCTCTGTTCATGATCTAAACTATTTTTTGAATCCTGCAATTACAATTTTTTAATAATAGGAAAAAATTTTGTTAGTTAACAAAATATTAAAACATATTTATTTTTTGCAATGAATGTCTGGCACGCCCACTAGAACTCTTAGTGTTGAAACTAGCTCTGATGCCACTTATAATGTCCCCAAATTTGAAAACAAAAATTATTAGGCTAGTTAATTACTACCTATACTGGACATTAACTGCTCTTCTGCGGAATATATCGATCCTTGTTTTCTACACCGAAGTGACGTAAGTTGTTCTTACCATTTCTAGATGTTTTCCAGATGTGGTTACTAATGTAATTCTATAATGTGTTTATGTTACTTGATCTTATTTAGATGATTACACTATTCATTGATTATTTCTTATAATGCATATGCGTGTGTTTGTCCAGTTATAGCTTACTTCTAGGTTGTAATAATTGTTCATTGTTTATGGAAAGTCCTGAATTCTCTTTAACTGTCAAGAGGTGGAGTAGCTGGAATTTGATCCCTTATAGGAAAACTTCGAGAGGTAACTGGTTTTACTTGATGTTATGGGGTTTAATTAGTTCATGTCGAATTAATGCAACTTCTCTTCATTTTGTGCAGGTTTATTAGATGGTGAAAACTTGCTACGACTGTTTAAACTTGGAATGCTACCTATGTTATACTACATCATTGCTTTTTGAAGACAAAAGGACCAAAGTCCTATCCTAGCAAATATTACTACTACTGTTTGTGTTATTGTTTACGCATTGTTGGGGTTTATCAGAACTATATCTATCTGGTTAACATTATTAGTGTGTCTTAGGACTTGATAATTTGTATTCATATGCTTAGTGTTTTAAAACATATGATTGGAATTTTTTTATGCTAAAATGTGAAAGGATTAAAGTCATAAGACTTAGCCATATGGTATTAAATTTTATATGCCATGTGATAAATATATGAAGGTCCCTCCATCGCATATTCCATATGCCATGAACCTTGGATTAACTATGTCAATGATGATATGGGTAGTGGTTCCAATACAAAATCACATTTCCAACACCAAAGTGCAGTTGTGGTTTTAAACTATAGGCATGAGGGTAAGATATCACGACGTTGGTGGTGGACAGGGTGGCATATTAAATGCTCCTCGAGATGGGGAAAACTCAAACCCTATGCTTGGTCTATCATGGATGGAAGAACCATTTTTTCACTACTGTGGGTATGCTCTATTCAGATCTTTGGTTTTTTCAATGCATGGAGGATTGGTTCACTCTGCGCCTTGGGAAGATATGCTCTTCACCTGGTTTTATGGCGTTATTACTTTGTTTTTTTTAGATGGAGTATTGGCATACTTCTAATGGGCCTCTGTTCCTTTTTGTAGGTGACAGGGTTTCCATTAGTGGGTCGTGGTGTCTACCAGGATGTCAACAAATACCCTTCATGGGTAAGTCCTATAAAAAAAAGCTTTGAATTGTTACCTCTATGTTTAGATTTTCTTAGAAGAGCTTTGGGCTTAGTGTTGTAATGAGAATGATTTCATTTAAGGTTTTCGACTGTGTAAACCTTCTGCATTACTAGGCATCTAGGGATGCGTATACACATTTTAGTTTGGGGGGGATTTTTATATGTATAAGAGGGCGACTCTATGTTTCAATCATTTCAATAATGTTTTATTTCATTACATGTTTGTGTACATTTTTACTTGTAAATGGTAGAAGGTTAACTTGTATGTATTCGCAATTGGGGTTTAGCATTGATACTACTGATATCTTGGCAAGGATGTGGCCATATTCGTTTTTTATGTCTGAAATTTTAAACATTGGTTTCGGCATGTTATTGGAGGTTCTATGTATTGGTTTTAAATGAATAGTTTAACTTACTATCGTTCCATTGCTTACAATGGCACCTCTGCTGAATAGTGACTGTGTATTTACTTACAGGAAAATGTTATTAATGGTGATTTATGATGTTTTTTTGCTTTCCTGGGATTTAGTATGTAGATGGTCGTAATGTTATCTTACTGTGGAAAAAAAATTGAATTCCATGGCTATGATAGCGTAGGAAGTAGAGTTTTTAATTGGATTATTTTAATGGGGTTCTTTCGTCTCGACCATGAACCTAGAAAATGAAATGATGCATGTATATTTTTTTTAAGTTATGTGGAGCGTTGATAGAGCAATGGTTTTGATTATGCTAAATACTGAGCTTTTGGTTCGATCTTGATAGTTGTGATTTCAACCCCTATATAAAATGTATAGCCTGTGTAAAAGTTTCAATGTATTCTTAATTTCGTTTACGTAGATTACTTTTGGTTTATGTGGAAAATTATGAAACTTACATTGTTGTTTAATTTGCAAGTCGAATCCTATAGGATTTGATGCCTATCGTGGTTTGGTATAAAGTATGTTTTAAATACATGTGCCCACATGATTCGATCCTGGGATATGTTGTTGGTTTGTGGTTTAAATGTGTAAGCATGGATTTTTGTTCGGCAAAAGTGCCTACAGGATTCAATCCTGAAACCTTTAAATGGATATGATATTCAATAATGATTTTGTATTAGGTTTATGGTTGATTCTTATTTTGATAGTAGATAATGTATTTATTCTTTATAATAATCGAGCCTTCAGTCCTTGGTAGGTCTCTATGGCTGGAATACGATGAGGGTAAATTTATCAAGTGGAAACTATTTGTTTGTAGTTTTTTATGGTAATTGGTAGGTTTTAAAATAGGTTAACTATGTTTTATATTGTGTTTATATATATCATTTAAAGTTTTAGCAGTTATAATTTAGTTACAATCTTATGCACACAATTTATGCTAAGGCTATAGGTAATAGTTTTGTTGATTAGAATTAATACAAGCCTACTGGAAATATGAAATCTACTGGCAGAGAAAAGATATAAAGGTAGTTTTTAAATAAATCCTTGGTTGATAAGGTTAAGTAGTTAGGGTTAATAATATTTAGCTACAAAATCTCGAATATTATTTCTATGTTTTGAACTTGAAATAATAAATAGGAAATATAAAAATCTAAACTTTGTTTAAAGAAACACCTTTGTAAGAGAATATTGAAATTAAACTATAAATGATGAAATGGAATGCAGGAATAATAGAGACCAAATCCTCCTATTGATAAAACTAAAGGTGATAATCTATCATTACAAATATGAACAAGATATACTTTCCTAACTAGAATATCATGTTTGAGTATATAAAATAACCTTGCATATATTAAAAGGAATACATATGTTAGGGAAGACTGAATTTAATTTGTAAGGGAAGAAAGAAATAACGCAGAAAATAACCTAGCTATAGAAGACCGATACTATTTATCCATTCAAATTGTAATCTCATTTAATAAGAAAATCTATGTAAATTGCAAGGGAAAAATCAAGAACCTCATACCTGCAAGGTGAAGCTATTTTAATGGCTAAAAATCCTGCACACTCAAATACCCGGCATTAATAGTTCATATACAGGTCTGACCTATGTTCAGTAACCGAATAACTTGGGAACTACCACGTTTCACCCAACCATGACCCAGAACCGTTCCTGTTTTCAATCTGGATCCCCTCAAACTAGTTCCAACATGCAAGTAGCTTAGAGATCCTAAGGTAAGGCTTCCTTATCTGGGATATTAGGTTCTTTATCAGTTTTCATTTTTCCTCTTAGGAAAAATGTTCTCCAAGAAATTTCTTGAATATCATCAGGAAGAATTATGGAATCATCCAATGATAATCCCCAAGCCTCTCTTTGTCTTTTGTTTTTATAGATAGACTTTTTAGGAAAATGGGCAGTTAGATCAAGAATCATTTGATTTCTTGAAATAACCCTTTTATTTAATTTAGGTAATTTTAACATTTATTTAAATTTAACTTTGGAAGTTGTTACTAGTTCCTACTTTGAATCTTGTAGGTATTTAATATTTAATTATCATTAGTAATAATAATAACATGTGGATCCTTTAATTATTACTAACAGTTACTACTATTATTACTATGCTTACTCCTTTATACATATCTTGTATAAATTATATATTTATATATATACCATTTGTTAACATTTTAACTTTAGGTATTAGATAGCATGATCCCTAATCATATGACACTTTTCTTTTAGCTTAGTCTCTTTCTTTAATAAGGCCTTCAAGTAGGGGTTAGGTCAACTAGTTTAGGTAACTTTAAACCCCCTTGCATATCGGATTCCCTCATATAACATGGTAGTTCTTCAGTACTTTGATGAGATACATAAATTAAAAAATTTATTTAATCACTTAAAAATAAGTAAGATGAGATCAATATTTTATCAGATTCATTTTCACTCAACATATCTATTTTCTAGTAACTCCTAGCGCTTATCTGGAGACCATACTCAATGCTAAAAATAGGGAGTTACAAACTTAGTGCAATTCTCGAGCTCCTCTCTCAACACTAATGCTAGGCTGTATTTGTAGGATACACCTATGGATACAATGGCCAAGGATCCAATGTTCCAGAGATTATGCTAAACATCAACTTGGAAGGCTCCATGGCTTATGACCAATACTTCCAATTTTTATCTTTTCATGTGATTCAGAGCTTCATGCTCAACACAAATGTTTCATAACTCATGTGTTCCAGAGCTTATCGCTCAACACAAAACATCTCATCAATTATGTGCTTCAAGGTCCATGCCCGACACATGATCACACACACACACACACACACACACACACACACACACACACACACACACACATATATATAACATATGCAATTGGCTTATGCCCAATTTAACAAAAAAATCATTATGTTCATGTGCAGTGGGGTCTTAGGCCCAATATACCAAATAAAACATCAAAGTAACATCATAAGAGATGGGGCTTATGCCCATAAGTGTTAGGTCAAAATTCGGGATATTACACATTCTGAAGAGGAAAAAAGATCTCACATGTTTGCTTTCTATTCTTATGCAGAAACAATTTGGAATTCAACCAACAAAGAGATAAAATCACAAGGGCCTCATGCAGAAACATCACTAGAGAAAAAGTGTTACACATGTTGGTCAGATAGTTCGTAATATCTCTTCGGTGCATTCTCATCCTCTTTCACTTATGGAATCTGATAGGCATGGAATACAACAATTTTAATAACAAATTTGTCCTTCATGAAGTGATGACGAACTTTGTGGTGCAGTGGACCAGAGAACACAAATCTAACAAAAAATTACTCAATATAAGGAAAATGGTACCTCCTGTCATCAACAAGGAAATTCTTTGGGATTACTTTGATGGATCAAACCAAGGAGACCCTCCATTTAGAGGTACAGGAGGATTTTTATATCTCTCAGAAGAAGAAAAAAAGGTACAAGTGAAATATTCTCCACGACATTGCATGAATAGTAAAGCAGAGCTAGCTTTCTTGCATGTTATAATTGAGTTGGCTATAAACAGAAATATCACTAGTTTGTAGGACTTTGGGGACTCTAAAATGGTAGTGGATTGGGTCAACAAAAAAATCCAAATCATAGCACCTCATTTATAACAACTCTTAAAATTTATCAAAAGGATTCTGAATTTCTTCTCAGTCCTAACCATAACACATGTATACAGAGAATTAAACATGGAGTCAGATAACTTGTTAAAACTTTATTTATTATTAGCACCAGGCCAGATGGATACTGAAGTAGTGCTGAAAGAATAGTAGGATACTCATTTTTCTAGTAGGATGAAAGGTTTACAATTTTGGAAGACAATTTTATGCAACAGAGCATATACTTCTTAGGAAGATAAAAGAATCCAAGTATGGCATTAAAACTGTATGTAAGTCCATTCTTGGGACAGTCTACGATAATCCCTTTTTAGCATGATTTATATTTTCCATTTGGAATATATATATATAATTTTCACTAAGGCTTGTGTGAGTATTTCTCCCACTTCATTGGTAATGGTTGTGTACTATCCAAGGCCCCATTTAATAATTCAATATATATATAATAATATTTTAACCCATAATATAATAGTAATATTGATCTTTCTCTTAGGGCTCATAGGACCTCACTATTTACATAGGACAAATAGTCATTCTTAGAAATGAATCTATAACTTAGGTTCTCAAATGCACATTGAGATTTCAATATTCAATTCGATTCTTCATGGACCAAGAAGAAACCCATTATCTTCGCATGGCTTCCTATCCATTCAACCCCTTCCCCCTAGTGTATTGGTTGTGTCTTCTCATTTTAGTTGTGTCGTAGCCTTCAGTATCATAATTCTAGAATTTAGAAATACAACTTAGAAAATAGACAATAATACTTACACAGACTTTTGGCAAGGCCTTGGCCTTGAGCTCTTGGTTGAGGAAGGTACTTACATTTGTATTTCATTACAAAAGAATATTATTAAGGAGGGATGTTACATCATGTCTTTATATATTCGAAACATTTGTATTTTCTGTTGTAAGCGAATCTATGTAGCGGAGGGTATGATAAATTTTTTCCCTCTTAAGAGTAACAACGTCCTCAATGTCCATTCCTTCCCATCTTGATTTTATATTCAACTCTATTTTATGATATCCGTCTTCCACTATATTTCATGCCTCCTTGGATTTCATAACCTATTATTTATGAATGCAATATCAGAACTTTCCAAATCTTTTAGCATAACATTATGAAAAAACAAGGATCTTATTATATGTCAGGAAGTATATAAATAATGCTTTTCTTTTGCAACATGTCATCTTTGCTTTCATGGAATATTTTTAGCATTCATTTACTTCCTAGTGATCAAAATGATTTTCCTGTGCATATGTCAATTATTCATAGTCTGTCATAATCTAAGACAAATTATCCTTACTTTTCATAAAGTCTTCATCCCATACTAATTTTTAAATTTAGCACCATTGCACATAATAATTAATAATGTGATCTTTCTCTTCAAAATACAACAATCATATAAAGGTTGTATGACATGGTTTTAAACCAAATGTAAAATATATATAAGTTCAACATAGTTCAAATACACATATCAATATCTCTTTGTTCACATTTTCACAAGAGGATTCACCTCACCTATAAATTCTGCTTTAAAATTGATATTACAGAGTTTTCACTCAACATCAAATCATATTGATTATCCATATTCCTTTCCAATAATCATTAATTATCTCTGATACTCCAGAGTCCTCCTAACTCAAGATCTATTTACTGGTGATGCTCCTATATTTATTCCAACTCAACATCACTTTACACATAAATTTCATCAAGCTGACTCAAGAAGTTAGAGGAAACTGACTTATGGAAAATGGTTAAACCTTTAATAAGTATACTTTCCAATAGTATCCCTTTATGAAGCACTCTGGATTCCTCTATTATTGGTCTTTTCCTTTAGCCCATAAACTTTGGCTAAGATATTTAAGATCCACTTCCTATAAACTCTAGGTAGTCACTGATCTCTGACGAAATCAAGGACTGAATTATACCACCAAAATGGATATACTTTCCTTCGCAATCTCCCTTATTTACTATTAATTTGAATTACAATTTGGCTCCATTTTTTTTACAGGTCCATTTTTCTTTATTGGGGATATTTTTTTAATTATTTCATATATTTTTATTCTTCACTTGTTCCAATTTATAATTTTTATATTTCTTTGATATTTTTATATTACTCTCAAACCAAATGGTCATGTGCTAAATTAATTCACTCTAGATGTGGTGAGTCTCTAAAGGAGACTTAATAGTTGTATCCATCTCGAAGACCTTTGTTAGTATTACATCACACAAAAATATTGTTTTCAACATGTAAAGCATTATATCTACATTGTTTAAAAATTTTCTTTCTAAATATGTTATTTCCTTTTGGGCAAGGCTTCTTCCTACTAACATGCTTGATCCCCTCTTATCACAGAATATCATTTCCATTAATCGGGCATCCTATCATTATAGTTTTCTTGTAGTTTTTCACTTGTCCAACTACACATTAGTATGTGCATCATAAAATCACTAATGAGTCCTAAAATTTATATCATATTGCATACATATGCATTTCAATACAACATTTTTTGAACTATACAAATCAATCATTCTAATAATCAATATTTTTTCTCTTGTAGCATATCATGCATACTTGCAATTTAGTCAATATAACTTTTTAAACTTGCAAAATATATACAATTATAATCAATCCAAATTTTGATCTATCATACATTCCAAATCACATAATCGATCATAATCAATTCACATTTCCAACAATGTTCTAACTACTGGTTTTAAAAACAAGTGTGATGTAATCATGAAATTTGAAATCTACTCTTTCTTTGCTTTGCCTAATGCATGAATTTTGATTCTTCCTAAAGCATAGATAAGTAACTTATATAATTCAATCACAATGCATTACTAAAATTATTAGTAGCATCATTATTAAAATAAGGGTTACCCCATTCATTATTTTACATTACATTCATCTTATCTTGTCGAAGCTTCTGATAGTCATTGTACCTTCATATTACACTTGCGTATTCTTGCACTATATCTTAACTACTTCAACAAAACACTTGAATTGGGAAACGATTGTAATTTTCTACATTAATTCATCCAAACATTAATTGCTAAGATTAAACATATTTTTTTTCATTACTTATATCATATATATGCATAATTCATTAAATATTTCAACTACATATTCTCAATGCCCCTAATCATAACAATATGCATTATCTTTTCAAAACCAAGCCCATCTATCAATCACTCATTCTTGCATAAAATTTGTCTATTAAGACGTTGCTTTTCTATTGATTTCCTCTTACCATGATAGATAGTGACAACCTCAGCATAATTTCACTCATGAGTACTTTGATGCCCTGTAAAACCTCTCCTCATTGCAAAGAAAGAAGGTGGATAGGTGAATAACCCTAGAAACACTAGTCCATAATCTAATACAATTGGAAGAGTTCAATCTAGGAGTGAATACTTTGTTCATGGAGTGGACATGCCACATTGTAAATGGAAGTAAATACTATTCTTGGTACATATCTGTAATGAAAGATTGGATGGTGTAACCTATGGTTATGCCAAAAGGAATCAAACCTTAAATTCAGAGATATTACAGTTCCAAAGCTTAGGATATAGGTTAAATACCTATTTTTTATATATAGTTACAAGGTTTTTCCAAGTCTCAATATAATATCTTTTCATTTGTTCTCGTTTCATAAATTAAAATATTTCCCCCATCTATAAATTGAACCAAATGATAAGGGAATTATCAAGTGGTTTCTATAATACTCGCTATGAGGTTAGATAGTAAAGTACCATAAGACATTTTAAGTTCACTACTTGAAAAATATGTACTGATAATTAATGGGATAATGAGTAAAACAATTGTGCTGTGGATAATGAATTTACCTATGTAACCAAGTTATAACTATTAAGGGGAGTATCTCTTTCTTTATCCTACCTTCCCCATGAAGAAATTAACCTGTAGAGGGAAACCAATATATTTAGGTACTGAGCTAAGTAAGTAATAAACATAGGCCTCATATGAGACCTTACCTAATTATTGGAATGAGTAATCTCCTTAAATATGAAATATAGGTGGAAAATTAATGTTCAATAAATTTCCCATTCCAGTTTATATTTTTATTGTAATAAAAGAATGATTGCATGTGTACTTAATTAGCAGTTTTTTCAGTTCATTTAAGAAATGTGACCAATTTGGAGACATTGTAGTTGGTATCAAAGATGCATTACAACACTTAAACGCCTATGGGATTGTTGTAAAAAAACATAAAAACTAATAAATTATTTGTTGCTACGCATCAGGAAGAAGAAGAATTTCAAAAGGACACATGACACTTCCTCAAAGTATACATATAGATATGTCAAATAACTTGAAAATGAACATCATCTCAAGTGTTTAATTTGACTATCAACACAACTATAAATAGAGCTAAACTTGTTCAAGTACCTAGTGAGTGAAAGGAAGGGAAAATAACTAGTTATGAAGGTTGTCGAAACAGGACGAAAGAGATCTTTGTATGCTAATCAAGATCTACCTCATATCCAATCAATTATGACTATTAAACATGCAAATACGGTAGAAAATGTCTATTTCTATATAAAATCTCCTAACTCAATCCATTTTGAGTAAGAAATCACTACAACTTATTTCTATGTAGGTTATATGAGCATTAATGACTGAGTAGTGTCAAACGATTCTATAACAATTATTGTAAGAGAAATTTCAAGGAATCCATTGAATTTATTGAACGTACTCATAGTATTAATAGAGACAATGGTTGGTAGGTAGGAAATCACTATATCCCTTTCCTTCATAATAAGATCAACTTAGAAAGAGGGGATTATTAGAATAATTACAATGATGTCTAGTTTCTCTCCTTTTAAATGCTTCATAATTTCAAGTGACCCCCTCTCCATTATTTTTCTTCCTTAATTTGATTTCCTGGTGCCTCTTAGGTTGGTGTTCTTCATAATATATATAATTTTTCTCTATATTACCTTTTTTTTATTTCATTTGTTTTTCCTATATTTTTTTTTTCAATTGATTTTTTACTTTGGTATTTTTAGTTTGTTTTTATAAACCAACTCTTTGATTCCTTTGGCCCTTTGTTTTTTCATTTTCTTCTTTATGACTTGGACTATTTCTTAATCTATTTATTTCATTTTTGTAAAAGTTTTATTTACTAAACGAGCTTAAGTATTTTTACCTCTACTTTTTATTTGGGTATTTTATTTGTTCTTAGTTCTATTATCACATTCTGTTAGTATTTTCCTATATTTTAGCTTATAGGTTTTTTTTAATGTTTCTACTTTATTAGTTATTTATAACCCTCTTTTATAACTTACTTTCTCTTTTGATTATTTTTAATGTTCAATATTATTTTATTATTTATATTTGTGTAAATTGATTATATATACATATATATTATCTATTGATTTTTTATTAAGCTATTTATCTCTTCTTTAGCTATATATAGGGTTTTAGTCCTTAGAAGTATATATTTCTAGGGTTTAGATTTGTTTTCCCTTATTTTTTATGCTAATTTCAATATCTTTTGTGTGGACCTTTCATTTGCATTTATGTGGTTTAATATCATTTTATACAAGGTTAGTATTTAGTGTCGAAAGGAATAATTTTCTTAGTTGTCTTTTTTATGTCTTCATGATGAACCTCTTTAAAGTTTCTAAATGCAAAAACTCAATTTAAATTCCCTTGAAGTTTGAATGAATCATAAATAACTAAAATACATAAGTCAATCCAATTTCCATAAGAAGGTTGAGCTCATCTTTTTGAAACATTGTAGACAAAATAACCTAACTCCAATATTAAGGAATGTACATAAAAATAAAGAATAAGAAGGTTGAACTCATTTTTTTGAAACATTGTAGACAAAATAACTTAATTCTGGTATTCACCATGATTTGTAAACTCCATGACCTTTTAGTTAACCAACAAGAATTTAATTGCAAATTGTTCTTCATTGCTAAGTTCAATAAGGCATACATAATAAACTTAAAGAGAACAATACAAACAAAATTATAAGGATAAAAATAGACCGCAACTATGAAAATGAAGAATGTAACTTGCTAACGGAGTTCGACTTAGAATTCCTACATATTTGATTCCACATCTAGTGCGACCATTTGAATTAATTATTCAAATGAAAAAGGTTACATGATTTAAGAGAATGACATAAATATGACTATGTACAAAGAGAACAGACACAACAAATGTGATACCTCAAGCATACAAATGGAGACTCTTTGTCTTCCATGCGCTATACCCATGCACTATAGAACACATTGTCTACTTATACAGTATGAAATTCTTCTATCTAATTAAATCCACAAAACTCTAAATGTTTCAACTGTGAATTTATTCCCCTATTTCCTTTTCTTCTAAATCTATTTATGTCTAACACTTACTAACTCCATGTCCATGTTGAAACAATGTGCTAAATATAATAATTTATTCAATGAATATACGTGGATAACATGTAAAACTTGGGACAAAATCCATCTTGATTCCCAAACTACTTATACGATAAGAATTCGTTCCTAAATTAGGTGAAAAATGGCACAAAATGAGGATTGAGTTCAAAGATATGCATCCAAAGATCTTTGTAAAAATAGAAAAACCAATTCCATAGACATAATAAGTTTTCAGTTCAAACTAGGGTCATTGATCTAATATGTAATCAAACAAGCTATACCATCGATCTACAAGCTACCATTACAACCCCAACTGTCTGATGTCGTATGTCCGATGTTGACTTGTTCAATGCTGACTTGTTTCGATTATTCTAACCTGACGTTAGAATTCATAATTCAAAATAGGTAACGCCACTTCCCCAACATTCCTCCAAACTTCCTATGCCCAACTATTCTGATTCTGATTTTATAAGTCATAAGTCTGCAGTTGCCTTGGGATAAGTAAAACTACTATTTTCCTCTCCAGACATCTGATTCAGACTTCAAAAATTGGAGATAGACCCTGCTTTCGCATGCCACATGTCAAAAGGTAATTTCTCCAAATATCAAATATTTAAATTGTGATAATGTTCACGCCTGAAGTCCATATTTGAAAAAATGGGTATCACCAGAAATATTTCGCCAAGTCCTATACAATTGTAACATTTTCTTAAGAATTTGAAGAGTTTGAACATAAGTCATTTGGGAGATCCTCCTAGATCACACCAATATCAATCACCATATTTGTCAGACAAAATGACAAAGTATTTATAAAATGCACCATGAATTTGTTCTAAGGTGATATTAAGATAATAAAACTGAATTTGGTTTGTTTATTAATGGGTGAAATAGAATTACATTTATAGTTGTGTAACAATATTAGGAATATGTGGTTGAAATTGGTTTCTTGCATATCCCAAAAGGAATCCAAGTGTGGGTATATCAATAAAGAGAAGCACATGAAAAAAAATTAATAGTTATTTTCTTTATTAAATCAAAGTACGCATGGATAGCATTGATTACCACAAGCACATTGTTAATATTTATGGATGTAGAATTGATTATGTAACACCCTGGTTTTGATCCCATTTGCATTAAATATATATGATGTAAATATTGTAATTAATCATGGTGTGTAGCTAAAGGAAAAATCCCCACCATTAATTTAGTGTTTTATGTTTCAGCGATTAAAATCGACGTTGATGGTATTTTGTGCTAGCAAACACATTATAATTTTGGACATCATATAAATATGAAATTTAATTAAAAACATACAACCAGCTATGTCAGTGTAACAAATAATGAAATGGGGGTATGATTTCCTAAGGATTAGGGGGGCGAGGGGGAATGTTCAACCTTAAGTCATTGGGGAAAAGCCACGTGTCAAAATATACACCCAAAAATGTATTCCCATTCCCTCATGCACTCATGTTTTCATCTTCCCTCACATTTTGGAGAGCGATGGGATGTTTTTGATCATCCATCCTTGACGTTTCCAGTTTTTTTTCCTCAATGTGCATGCCCAGCCCATCATATGGCTCTCACCAAAATGTTGTGGTCCATTCTGATCATTCTCTATTCCATTCTATTCATGTACGTTGTGCATTCATCCTGCTTGCAGAACCATGTTTTTTTCTGGGTTGTTCACCTGTTGTTACCATCCTCAGTCGCGCAAAGGTTCGGGGTCTCCTTTGTTTGCTGAACGAATGAACAATGGAGATCACTCAATTTTATGAGAAAGAGTGGTCATATGTGGTTTCCTCATTGTTTTTATGCAATATTCTCCTCTGTCATGGAGTGCGTGGAAGCCTTTTTTGCTGTGTTGACATTGTGGTTTGTTGTGTGTGCATATTTTTCCTTGGTATGAACTAGTTTGGAGTGGAATTGGGTTTGAACTAGCTTGATAAACTTAGTGTCAGAAGGAACCTCACTAATAGATCTAAAGGGGTTAGTTTTCTTCTTTGCACACCCTGAATAGCACTGGAATGGAAGGAATAGCCTGAGGGACTATGTAGCAGAGAAGGGGATGCTTCCTTGTGTTGGGTGTGTAGATGTTGTAGGAGCCAAGCCCGATCTAGTGCAGGTGTCCATATCTCAGTGGTTGAGCTCACTAGCTTAGCAATTCAATATTTCTAGTTCCTTTGCAGCTTGATAAACCCATCTGTTAGTTGGCTTGGTTGGTCCTTAATGTGAATGTTGGCTTGTCTGATTAGCCTGATATACCCAGCAGTATATTCTCTTATTTGTTTGCATCTTAATAAACCCAACTGTGTTGACTTGGCTGAGTTTTTTTGTATCCTTGGCTATGTTCAAGTCTCCCAGTGTTTCCTTATTCATTGTGGGAATCATGCCTAGCTTGGGGGTGGCAATGTTGTTGAGAGATTAATGAGTGCACTGGCCTATGGTTGGGTGGAACATTGCAACGACATAGTTGTTTGCGAGATACACTTCTTTCAAAGATAAGTATCTATGTGTTAATCTCTGCATTTGCATTTGCTTGATGAAATATGATGAACATGTTTAATGTATTGAATGGATGAATTTCTTTCGTTGTATAATTGAAATTGTATGCATCTTTGTATGTTCTCTTTCAATTCATTTTTAAATTATGTCATGGGGCTTAGATTGACGAATTGGTGATGGCGTGAATGACTAGATTTTCCCAAGACTTCTATTAACAAGTTGAATTTTCCTTCCACAACTCTCCTTTCCACAACTTGGGAGATGTGGGATGCGGGATCATGCGGAAACATCCTTCTATAAATTATATTCCCTGTAGATTTACTTCCTCAAGTCTCCTTTTTGCAACTTGCGGGATGCAGGATGTAGCTTCGCTAATCTCTATTTCTGCAATTTTACTTTTTGAAACAGTCTATTCCGCATGCGGGATAACAATTTATGTATTTCCCCGATTCCGCAAAATCAAGCCTTCCGCACTGTTGATTCTTGTGGGTTGATTCTCAGTCGTTGATTTGTTTTAGATGTGAAACATATGGTGACCCTTGATTTCCATCGTGATTTTTCTCCACTGTTCGATCTCCTCTGTGATCTTTCTTAGATCATCAAATTGATAACTGACAGGATCAATTTATCTGATATTGGGAAGTTGGATAATTTATCGACAGACTTGAATAGAGTGAATGCAAGATGATTTCATGCCTCTATAGATCTCTACAAAATAGGGAATCCATTAAAATACATACATTATTCAATGAAATTTGAGCTGGAAGCTCCTACAACAATCAGAGCGAGAAGTTATGGTCGCATTCTCTCTCTAGTGGATGGGAGGGGACATGAAAATGTGGTATCAGAGCTCTGGGTTGCAGCATTGGGCCTTGATGGGCCAAGTTGAACAATTAACAGATCTTTTCGTAAATGTTTTTTACTTCTTAGTTTATTATGCAGCTAACGATTTTGTTTATTAACACATTTTGTAGAATTATAGTCACCTTCAAAGAGTAGCATTCCAGATAGTGCAGTTCAGTAAAGTTGGTTTGGTTCAGCCATGAGAACCGACATGTGTGATGATGCACAAAACCCAATGAATACGAGGAAGATGCTATGGGGTAAAATCTCCAAGTTGGAAATGCTGAGACAAAGTCTAATGGGAGGATGTTCAAGATACTCCCCTATATTTTGAAGCCACCATGAGAATCCTAAGGGTGGATATACAAAGTTACAAAGAAGATAATGAAATATTGGTTAAGGATCTGGAGGAGAAAAATCAGCTGAATGCAGCCATGCTATAAATTTTGACAGACATTCAGAGGTGGATGAACTCTGAGGACCGGATAGTAAGACCAGAAGGAAGTAAGAGCACTACTAGAAGAAGAAAGAGATCTCCTAGTGGGTCATCTGACACTGAAGGGTCCACTGGTGGTTCAAGTTCTTCTTTTCATGAGAATAAGAGAAAGAGGTGATACCAGAACCGTTCACGTGATAAATTTAATAAGGAAAGGCCTCCTATCTTCAATGGTGAGATAAAGAATGGTCAAGAAGCTGAAGCTTGGCTTCTTGGGATGAGGAAATATTTCCAAGTCTAAGACTACTCTAGAAATATGAAGGCTAGAGTAGCCATCTTCAATTTGAATGGAATAGTATCCATATGGTGGGAGCACTTCATGAAAGTGAAAAAGATTAATGTAAGGAATATTGTGTGGAAATAGTTCCATAAGTATTTCAAGTAGAAGTACCTCTCTAACAAGTACTATGATGATAAGATCAAAGAGTTCCATGAGCTGAGATTGGGACGCAGACCATGGAAGAGTATGCAAACAGGTTCTTGTATTTCTTGAGGTATGGCAAGTACATCAAAGATGAAAAAGTAAAAAATCCATCATTTCCTGAGTGGATTGCCTCATTCCTACAAAGATAGAATGGAGTTCTATGAACCTAGAACTATAAAAGAAGCAATAAGGAAAGCTAAGTATTTCTATGAGAAAAACAAAGGAAAACTTGATTATCATAAGACATGGAAGGACAAGAAGAATGAGAAGTCTGACCAAAGGAAGAAAGGTTTCAAACCTTCTAACTTCAGGAATCAACAGAAGCAACCATCCCAAGTTGAGAAGCAGCCAGCTAGAGTGATGGGAGAAAATCCAAGAGATCCACCATAGAATAGAGAACCACTCCAATGTTGGAAATTTGGAGGATCCCAAATGTGCAGGGATTGCCCACTTGAGAATGAGAATGCAAGGCCATCTTATAACATTCAAGAGGCAGAAACAATGGATCAAGTAGCAAGGGTCGTCCCTAGGATCTATGCAGCACTAGAGGACTGCCAGGAAGATCACCAGTCAACTGTGGTTGAAGTTGTAGGTAATATTGTTGAGAAATCTATTTCTATTGACCCTTGTTCTACTCACAGTTACATTGCTCCTAGAGTAGTGGACATTTGTGCTTTTAAGAAACTAAGGCATATAAAATCGTGGTTAGTTCAGCTAGCCACTGGAACTAAGAAAAAGGTTAGTGAAGTAGTAGAGAAATGCCCATTGGTGATGAATGGATTGGTCACTTGTGTAGATATGAATGTTCTACCACTTGGTTCCTATGATGTTCTCATGAGATTTCAGCGCTTCCTCCAAAGAGAGACATTGATTTCATAATTGATCTTGTGCCAAGAGTAGCACCAGTGTCCAAGGCACCCTATAGAATGAGTACACTAGAAATTCTATAGTTTAAGATGCAATTGCAAGAGTTGTTGGAGAAGAAGTATATTACGCCAAGTGTGTCCCCTTGGGGAGAACCAATTCTATTTGTGAAGAAGAAATATAGTACGCTCAGATTGTGTATTGATTACAGGAAACTGAACAAAGTCAATGTGAAGAAAAAATATCCTTTTCCTAGGATTGATGACCTCTTTGATCAAATGAGAGGAGCAAAGGTATTTTCTAGAATTGACTTGAGGTCTGGTTACCATCAGGTTAGAATCAATGACGAAGACATGCATAAGACAACCTTCAGAATAAGGTATCGACATTATGAGTTTGTAGTGGTACCATTTGGTATCAGAAATGCACCAGCTACATTTATGTGCCTTATGAATAGTGTCTACAGTAGGTATTTGGACAAGTTTGTTTGTTTTTTTCCTTGATGACATTCTTATTTATTCTAAGAATGAGGAAGAGCATGAAGAACATCCAAGGTTGATGTTACAATTTCTTAGGGAGCATAAGCTATATGCAAAGTTGAGCAAGTGTGACTTCTATAAAGATAGAATTCAATATTTCGGTCACATTATCTCATAACAGGGTATATATGTGGACCCTGACAAGATTGAAGCCATTGTGAATTGGCCTACTCCAAGAACTGTGACAGATGTAATGTCTTTTATGGGACTTGTGGGATACTAGATGAGATTCATTGAAGGATTCTCCAGCATTGCACATGCCATCACTTCTTTGCAAAGGAAGGGGATAAAGTTTGAATGGACATCAAAGTGTGAAGAAAGCTTCCAGCAGTTGAAGAAAATTCTCACAAGTGCACCAGTATTGAAAGTTGTACTCCCATAGAAATATTTGGTGGTGTGTACTGATGCATGTGGTCAAGGACTTGGAGGATTTCTTATGCAAGACAACCACGTAATATGTTATGAGTCAAGAAAGTGGAAGGAGCATGAGAAGAACTATGCCACTCGTGATATGGAGCTTGCAGCCATAGTACATGCTCTCAATATATGGAGGCATTACTTGATGGGAATAATATTTGAGCTAAGGATAGACCATTGTGGTTTGAAGTATTTGTTTGATCGGCCTACTCTAAATGCTAGGAAAGCTAGATGGCTGGAGTTCTTATGTGAGTTTTATTTTGAAATCAAGAACATAAAGGGAAAAGAGAATAAGGTAGCTGATACACTCAGCAAAAAGATGCAGGAAATGCATGTGGCATCCATTAGTATTTTCCAATCAGAGTTGAGGCAACAGATTGTTAATCATGTTGCTGAAGATGAATTATATGCCCAGGTCAAGGACAAGTTGCAGCAGCAAAGCCTTGAAAAGAAGTATGAGGGATATAAATTAGAAGAAGATGGGCTCCTTACGTATAAGAATAGAATTTATATTCCAAATGTAGCATATTTGAGGAGGTTTTTTATGGATGAGATCCATCAAGCTCCATATTCTGGTCACCCAAGATATCAGAAGACAATTGCTACAGCTAGAAAGTAGTACTTTTGGCCAGGAGTGAAAAAGGACATGGCTGAATATATTTCAAGGTGCATGAAATGTCAGCAGGTGAAGGTTGAGCATCAACACCCAATAGGTTTGTTGCAGCCTTTTTCCAGTTCCAGAATGGAAATGGGAAGTTATTTCCATGGATTTTATTACAGGATTGCCAATGACTTGGAGACAACATGATTCCATCATGGTTGTGGTGGAAAAGTTAACAAAGGAAACACATTTTATATCAGTTAAGTCTATGCATAAGACTGATGACATTGTAAATATCTTCATGAAGGAGATTTTCAAATTGCATGGATTGCCTAAGTCAATATTCTATGATAGAGATGTCAAGTTCACTTCCAATTTTTGGAAGGGATTGTTTGTAGATTTGGGTACAAAGTTGAATTTCAGCACTGCCTACCATCCTCAGACTGATGGGAAGACAAAGAGTTACTAGGTGCTTGAATACATTCTTCACATGTATGTGATGGAGAATTTCTCTATTGTTGGGAAGTTGGAGAATTTATATGCAGAATTGAATAGACTGAACGCAAGATGAGTTCATGCCTCCATATATCTCTACAAAATTGGGAATCCAGCAAAATACATACATAATTCAATGAACTTCGAGTTGGATTCTCCTGCAACAATCAGAGCGAGTAGTTATGGTCGTGTTCTCTCTCTAGTGGACAGGAGGGGACATGACAAATGAGATTACAATGAGTGTGCTAAGTAAGTTATTGGGGTTTATTATAACACCTATATTAAATCATATGAAGATTTTTTTTAGTAGAACAACATTAAGTGTCTTCCAAAAAATACTAAATGAGGAAATACATATCCATAATCCTAACACAAGAAAATAATAAAGAGAAAAGTTTGAACCCCTAAAAATGAGAACATTGTTTTTCTTAAGGTAGACATAGATGCAACGCTTGTGATCTTGGATAGGAAATATTACCATATAAATATGTTGGATTATATTTCATCAAGTAGAAGCTATAAAAATTTAGATAACAACCCTCTGAACAAAATTACCAATGAAGTAAAAAAAGACATAAAAAATATGCATCTCAATGTTTGCACCAAGAAGCTTCTTATTCAAAGCTACCCTTTAGTACCTAATATCTATGAATTACCCAAGATTCACAAGAATTGTTCCATTAAGGAAAATTGTCAATAATGATTTCTCCCACACCTATCAATTGCGTAAATACTTTATCGATGTCCTAAAACCCCTTGTACGTCAAACTAGATCCATTATGAAGGATTTTAGTGTAACTTAATCAAAATTATCAAAGGATTTTTTCTTGATCCGAAGGATGTTTTTATTAACTTTGATGTGGTCTTCATGTTTAAAAAGACCCCTATATGGAGCCATGGATTCCATTAATAAATTCACTAACCTTGAGACTGCCAAGGTAATATATGTTTGCTCTTTCTTTAGTTTCTTGGGTGAACTATATGTACAAACCAGTGGAATTTCCATGGGTTCTCTTATTGTGACCCATATAACTTTGCCATATTTTGAAAACAAAGCTATACATTATTATCTTATCAATCACAAGCCATAGGATATATATGTTGAAAAAACTAATATCATCTAGCCCCATGGTAAGGATAAATTATATAGTTTTGTGAACTACACTTGAATAGCCAATCCAAGCTTACCCAATTCACCATGGAAAATGCAAAGAGTGGTAACCTACCTATGATTTATGGACGTAACGATAACAAAATACAAGGATTATCCTATCCTATCAAGTGTTTATAAAATAATCCCAAGCTAAATAATATCTCTATCCCAAATCCCAAACCTCCTAACATAATTGGAGGATGATGATCCATGTTAAATACCCTATTGATCCTAGTCAATACAAGGGTTTCTATGAGATATCTTGTTCATGTGGGAAATCTTATATTGGTGAAACCAAACTCTCATTCGAAACAAGAGAATGAAGTGGACGTAAGGCATAATGATTTCTAGTTCTCCACTCTTAGTAACGCTCCCCTATTACTAGGCACCAACTATGTGCAGCAACTATGCCTTAAACACACAAAATTTCTTGCTAACAAGGATAGTTTATACGCAAAAGCTCAAGAAAGCCATTGAAATTATTAAACATCCTTATAATATTAATAAATCCATTAGTTAGGAGGTAAGCAATCACTATATCCCCCGAATTTATATTGGGATCAATTAGGCAAGGGTAATGATTAGGATTATGATATTTCTTTCATTTTATCTTTCTAATATTTTTCTGTGACTTCCTCTCCCTTATTTTTTTTCTTCATCCTTAAAGGGGGAGTTGTTTGTCTTCTTCTTTTCTTTTTTTTCTTTGTATTACCATTTTTATTTCATTTTCTTTTCTCAAATGTTCTCTTCTTTTCAATTTGTTGTTAACAAATTTTTTATTTTCCTATTTTTCATTACTTTTTATAACCTTCATTTTCATTCTTTGATCTTTTTCTTTTTATTTATTATAACTTTTCCCTTTTTTGTTATTATATATGTTTGAATTTTTATTTTAACTTAGAAATTTAATTTTTTACTTCCAATTTCTTTTATTTAAATTTTTATTTATTATTATCTTTATTTTCCTATTTAGTCATGTTTATATTTATTCCTTTATTTTTTATATTTTGTTTTACCTCATAAGTTTCTTTATATTTCTACTTTATTCTTTTTTATATATTGCTTTGTCTTTTGATAAATCTCCTATCTATAAGAATTCAATAAATATTGAGTATTCCTTCTCATATATATAAAACCCAAATGATCTGAATTTCTAAAACATAATCCTTGTGGATTACTGTCAACTAACTAGGATTTGTTGGATATGCAAACAGAGAACTAAAAAAACACCCTGCACTCGGATCATTACAATTGAATTATAATTTTACAGCAGTCTAATAGTACAATAGTGCTTTTAGCTTTACACACAGGTGGAGAGCCTAGATTTATGTATTAACGTGTGACAAGCATGTCTACAGATTTCTCCATAAGCGTTACACCAACTTAAGAGGATTAACATTTTACGATATTCCTCTCAGCAGTGTTGAATGGATAAACTTATAGCCAATGATGAAGAATGCCTTCAAGTTCCTCCTCACCGAATCATTTCCCACAGCATTTGGGCTCTCCTTGTGTTTCGAGCTTACTCATACTGGCTTTTTGCCTTTTGAATCACGACGTTTTGCAAAAACGTTTTAAATGTTTGAAAAATGGCTTGCATCGGGACTATTTTTAAATGGCTTATCATATTTCACTGCTATGATAACGTTTGAAAGATTTTTTCAAATTTACAGGATGAATGATAACGCCTAGACCTGTGGCAAAAATAAAAATAAAAAAGCATGAATAAAAATAAAAACAAGAAGTGCAAAAAGCATGAATGGGAATAGATAGAAAACGCATAAATCAGAATGGAATAAAATATTTAATCACGATGAAAGAAAAGCATGAGAGTAGCGTTTTGGATTTACCAGCTCAGTCATCTACTAACGGTTCAATCTGCTGACTCATGTGCTTTTTGGGTTTATCATTCTGTTACATATGTGTAGCTTTATTGTAGAAAGAGAGAACAAATTTTCTTTCGTATGTATCGCTTCATTGTAGAGCTTCTATCCGTTGGAAAGAAGGATATATAAATCTCAATTTCAACATTTACTTCCTCCTCTATTCATGCTCTGGTGTGTTTGTCTGATTGGGTTTCTGGGTTTCAAGGCCCCAATACAGCCTATCAGGAGCTAACCCAACCCCTCGGGTGCGTTTGTGTGATTGGTTTTCTGGGTTTCAAGGCCCCCATATAGCCACAGTAGAGCTGAATCAACCCCAGCCCTAACCTAGCCATTGTTTTAATATAAGGCACTTCCAGTAAATTCTAGTCATTTGAATTTTCCTTCTAGCTTTAACCAGTCGAAAGTAGTTGTATACTTGATTTCAATATCGCATGTCGGGAGGAAAGACAACATGCTTTTAATCGTTCCGCGTATCGAGCTCCAGTAGCTAGTTGAAGATCCTTCTGTTCGATATGCATAGCCTGCACATATCAAAGTTGAAGATCGAGCTCGCCCGAGATCCTATCGATGGCCGGGTGGAAGCGGCCACCAGCATCAGCAATAGAAGCGCGGGTTTCTGGGTTCCAGTGGAATATGATCTGCGTGGTCTGTGTGTAGTTGGGTATCTGAATCTGATTGTCATAGTTTCATAACAATTGACTCTGCATCGAAACATTCAGGGGTGGATGGACTAGAAGCAGAACTTGAAAACTAAAAGATCCTCCTACCATGCTTCAAAACCCTCCTCTGTTTATCTAACTATGCATTCTGTGTCCTATATTGAATTAGAACTATTTACAGTATATCTTCATTCATCCCTTTTCAATGGCGAGTTTGAGTTAGATTTCATCAACCAAGTTGGATTTCCCACCTTGCATTAATGTACAGGGTCATGCCCATGACCGGACGAGAAAACTTGTTGAAAACCCTTCCAAAGCACAGTTTCCCGCTCAGGATTTCTAACAAAATAACCACAAAGCTATAGATCTCACTGGCCTTGGACAAGTTTATGTGTAGTATTGAAGATCAAGGTACCCAACAGTTCCAAATGTATCATTCGGCAGAGCAAGAAACGAGAGACCGCTATCTGAAACCCTGACAGACCATGTCAAGTCGAGCAATACATTGGAAGGCTTGATGTCTCCATGCATTTTTGGAGGGTCATGCCTTCGTGCAAATATAATATGCCTTGGGCTTAAGCTAATGCAATTTGCAGACGATGTGACCAGTCCAAGACAATTTTCCCTCAATGGAGATGATATTCAAGAGTTCCTGCGGACTATAATGGGGTTATTAATATTCTCTCACGAGAGCCTCGCAGTAGCCCACGACGGGAACGATATTCAGGTGCAGTGCATGCGACAGAGACGGGATCTACGCAGAAAAATCCAAGGCCTAATTGCTCCCTGCCTTGCGGAGTACAATCGAGGGTTCAATTCTCTTTACCGCCATTTCTTGCCCGTCCGCCCATATGGCTTTAAATACGCTCCCATAACGGCATTTGCCCAGAATCTGTATGTTGCTGAAACGGTTGGTGGCGCTTTCGACTTTGAGAACATCCAGGCAGTCGCCAATTCGTGGAAGGAGTTCACTTCCTGAGTGATCGCCGCTCTGTGTCTCCAGCACCTGTAGAGCATTAGAACCCTGAAATAGAGGCATGAATATCGGCTGGCTGGACTGGAACAGAGGCAAACAAGCTTCATGGGATTAGAGGACGCAGCTGAGATCAATGTTTTCTCTCATTAATTGTGTATTGCGGAGCTTCAATTTCAGGTACGTTCTATCATTATTTCCTCTTAGCAGTTCAGTCAGAAGCAATCTGACTCTGATTCATTTATGTTAATGTTAAGTCCTTGGGCGTTGCAACGAAGGTTGGGTTCAGTTCTTGAGCGTAGCAATAAGGGTTGGATTTGGTTCTAAGCATAGATGTTTTTTTATTATTTTCTTTAGATTCAGCTTTGCTTTGCTCTCGGAAATGGTAAACTTGCACGTGCTATTATTTTCTTGAGGTTTGCTTTGCTTTTATACTAGAAATGGTAAACTTGTTGGTGCTTTCATCTCTATTTATTAATTTTCTTTTGAAATAAATGTTATCAAAACCCTATGTACAAATAATACATCACTTAATTTTTTTTTTGGATTTTATATAAGATTTGAAACGTAAACAATATGTATCAGTATTTAATTGTTTTATCACATAAAATATTTTAGAGTAGCTTTACCCATAAGAAGAATTGGTCGGGTTTTGTTTTAAGCTAGGCCCAAACTCAATCAGATAGCAGTTCAACGGTAGGTTTGTCTTCTCACGCCTCCACCTCTTCCTCGTTATCAACTAACCATATCACATGGCACTTCGTTTCTAAGTTTCTGCGTGCTTATTCACTATATTAAAGATATTAATATTAAAATTAATAATTAAAAAAATACTTGTTTAAATAAAATGTGTTATTTTTTCTATTTTTTCTATTTTTTTTTATAAATATCATTAATATAAATTGTTTTTATATTAATAATTTATATACTTTAAAAATTCTTAAATATCTAATATTTGTAGATTAATCAAGATTTTTCTATCTATTATAAATAAACATATTGTATATCCATTATATTTGTATATTCATTATATTCACATGTAAATAAAAATTATCTCCTCACATAAATTAATTATTTATATATATATAATCTTCTTGTTTCCTATATAGGGATGTAAATTTATAATATATATAATATTATAAGATTTTTATATTTGTTGGTTTGTTATATATTTTTAATTTTGTTTATTATGCATTGTTTGCAAAGTATTTGTATATTATATGCATGTTTTCATTTTGTTGCTTCACTTGTAATATTACATTTTTATTATTAGAACTATGTATAACACTCTTCTTCTATTTAAAATAGGGATGTGCATTTCAGATATAAATAATATTATAGGATTCTATTTATTTTGTGTGTTTATTTTGACTTATTGATATTTTTAATTTATATATTATGTATTGGTTTCCATGTATTTATATGTTATAGGTTTATTTTTGAAATTTTTGCTTCATTTATTAAAATATGTATTTTTATATTACTTGTATTAAATTTATATTTAATGTTATAAAATGGATGTCATTTATATATGTATAATGTGTATAAAGCAATATTTTTATGGTGTTACATTATATATTCGTGCAAGTAAATATTCCCTTGTTCTCATTTAGAGAGAGAGGCATTACATTATATATTTATGAAAGTAAAGATTTCCGTTTAGCAAAGACATAGTGGGCATAGAGAAGGGGGAGAGGGGAAGAAACTGAAAGGCAAAGTAGGAGATGGAGAGAGATAGAGGGGGGAGGTTGGGGGGGATAAAGAGAGGGGGGGAGAGAGA
>LPNX010926977.1:157419-258595 GCA_001517045.1 Pseudotsuga menziesii
TGAATAAAGTAAGAGGGGAGAGGAGGGGGAAATAGGGAGAGAGAGAGAGAGGAGAGAGAGGGAGTCAAAGTAAAATGGAGGAGGGATAAAGATAAAGGGGAAGAGATAGGGGGGAATAAGGAGTGAGAGACCGAGGTGAGAGAGAGTGGTAAGGGGACTGAGGGTGGGGGAGAGAGAGAGGGAGGGGAGAGAGAGAATTCAGAGAGAGGGGGGAGAGAGATGACAACTATACATACATAGAGAGAGAGAAATGGAGTGATGAAGGATGGAGAGATAGGGATAGATGGAGGGATAGAGAAGGAGGGAGAGAGAGGGGGGGATAAAGGGGATATGGGGATAGAAGAGGAGGGGGACAAGGGGAGGCAATATGAGGGGAGAGAGAGAGATATTGAGGGAGAGAGGGAGAGAGGGAGAGGGATAGAGAGGGGGAGGGTAAGCATGGTAGTGAGAGTGATTGAGTGAGATTGTAATGGTCCCAAGTTCCTCATTACTATTTAGGGAAATGGGGAATGCATTTTTATTTTCTTTAATATGATGCACACAACTATCATCTAGATTTACTAATTAATAACTAAGTATAATCAATACCATAATCCAACAATTCTACTCTTACATACAACAAGACATATAACTATATCTTCCCTTCTTGGTCACTAATTGGGTTAAGACTATTAATCAAAAGAATTCATACATTTCAACGAGATATTTATAAGAAAATACTTAGTCAACCTTCTACATAATAACATGAGAGCCTTAGTTCCTATATACACGTGAACTCCATGCTCTTGATTGTCCATATCATTCCACACATACAATCCACATATGATATTGAATCATACCCTTTTCTAAGTATGTCCACTCCACAAGAAGGTTATATATTTATTTATAAAGCACTATATTTCAATACTTTTATTTAATTACATATAGCCTAGATATCAAGTTTTGTTTCCATTAATTATCATTCCCAAATGAATTAGTTATACAAGACTCTTCCCTCTTTGTGTACCAAAGTTGAGGTAGAGAAAACACCTATCTCTCGTCATTTAAGTTATACTTACGCAACAACATTTATTAAAATAATGGTTCCTAACTTATGATTCCACCTTAAAATGTTGTTTCAAAGGTATATGCTTATCATTTCAACCTTTAAAAATGAATTCACGACATTATGTCAACTAAAATTCAATTTATAATTGTTACTAAATCATGATTTCAATTGAAAAAGTTATGGAAAAGGTCTTGTCACGTCCCCATGCCTCCAGCCGGCGAAGAGGACGTGACCCAAACTTTAAGCACAGTGGGCTAAGTGCCCCATGAATATATGAATTCATGAAATAACATGCTGATATGCTGAAATAAAATGCATTGAAGTAGAAAATGCATATATGCCATTGTTTATCATACACAGCGGAAGAAACATTCATTCATACAAGCATGTTCATCACATAACAATTAACAGAAAGTAAGGTTGCAGAAGTAAAATAGGCAAGATCACTTATCTTATGAAAACTCCTTCCGCAACCAGCTATGTCGCTGTAACGTTCCACCCAACCATAGGCCAGCGTGCTCCTTAATCTCTCAGCAGCGCTACCACCCCCGAGATGGGCATGATTCTCCAAGGAATAAGGGAACTAGAAGGATTACACATAGCCAAGGATACATAAAACACACATCCAAGCCAACAGAGTTGGGTTTATCAGGCCATTAGGGAGATGGAGAAGGCAAATTGCTAAGCTAGTGAGCCCATTACAGAGCCAAGAACACCTACACCAGAACTAGCCTAGCCTCTAAGACACCCAAACATACCCAACACAAGGAATCAGTTCCTTCTCTGCTACATAGTCCCTCAGGCCCTGTATTCCCTTCCAGTGCTATTCAGGGGTTATGGAGAAGAAGGCCAGCCCTCTAGCTCTATCTGTGTGGTTTCCAGCCACCAGGTTTATCAAGCAAATCTAAGCCAACATCCCTGCTCCTCTCACAGTCCAAAGACCAACCATTGCACTCGGGCAATTAATTTAGCTGTCACAGCTTAAACAGGGAAAACGAATCCCAAGCGAATCATACAGTCCCAAACGTATCAGTGTACATGGGGAAAGAATAGTTCTGGAATGTAACTAGCATACATTACCAACATGCATGGGGAAAACAGCAGTCTATTTTCACAGTATCCCGGCCGGTGCATATACAGCCACAATGCAAAACCCACAAATAAACCCATGAGTAAAGGACGGAGCCACACCATTCTCCAATTCGCAAAGGAAAACTACTACGTGGTTAAATCTAGCAAAATCCTGTGCGTGAAGACAAAAAAAAATGGGAAAGAATCCCTCTGCGTGAGAATGAACAAAAAATGGAGGGGACGCGGATTGCAAGTGCCTAAGCGTTTTTGCACAGTCATGGGGAGAGTGGAAAATCCCTGCGTGAATGATGAATAGCGAAAATGGTGAGAACTCCCCCCCCCCCAAAATTGGAAGTGTGTGAGCGTTTTTGCCATTTTGGAGTCAACAGTGAGTGGAGTGTGCATGTGGGTGAGGACTGACAGCCCTGCCACCCCACTCCCAAAACAATTAACTACCTCAACCACTAGCAACTATTATTTAATGAAAGTGGTTGGAATAAAACAAGGTAAGAAGACACATGGATTTTCACCCTATTGGCCAAAGTTGGAAAAATTCCCCCACATCCTCATCCTTGGGAAAATCATGCCCCTTTCGATTTAGTTGCCGCGATCATAGCTAGTCGAGTTCATTTAATTAATTATAGATGCATATTTACATGATGACCAACATATTATATGCCGCATGCCCCGATGTACCATCAGTGACAAATTTAAATCCAAAACATAGCATAACCAACCAATGGTGGGGCCTTGGCCTTTAACTCCGCACCATGATTATTACAATATACACATCATGTACGTTTAATGCAACGAGGTCGAAACCGGGGTGTTACAGGTCTCTACTTATCATTTCAACCTTTAAGAATACATCCATTTCAATACATCAACCAACATTCAAATTATCCATAAATTAAGATTACTAATCAAACATAAGCAGTATAATTAACTCCTAGTAAGGTTAGTATTTTCCTCTTTACAACAAGTTCTAATTTAAAGAATCTAATCTCAAAAGTATGAATTCTACTATCATTCTTCTATATATCTACTTCCATGTATTCTAGTTATTATTATATAATATTCATTTAGACTATTTTTAACACTAGCATTATTTCGTGATTATTTCTAATTATAACATGAATCCCTTTTTATTTGTAGATCGTCAAAGTGATGGAAATATAAATATTTACTTATAATTTAAATAATATTACTTACCCTTCAGAAGAGGATACTCTATCTCAAACGTACTCATTCCTTAAAAATTAAATTCATGTATTATTATACATGAACACACATTTATAATTTTCAAGGTAACATTTTATCATTACATTCCACAACAAATATTTCCACCAACCCAATCATTCCACATCTTAATAAATTGTCTATTCTATTATAAGGACATAACTGTAGAGTAATATGATAAATTCTTTGAAACACCATTCAAAAATAAAACACATGAGAAATAAATATAAGAAATACACCAAACAAATAAGAAACAAATATAAGAAAGACTCCAATATACATGGTTCACCCAAAAATGGGCTACGCCCACAAAGAATTCGCCAGTCTTTTTATTATTTTGTCTAAAATATGATAGGTGACATCTTGTAGCACATCCACTATGATTTATTTTCCACTCTCTCACAATTTATTGTAATACAATCACAGAGATATTTCCATGATATTAAATTGGGTTTGACATGTAACCATAAATTTAGAGCTAAAATAAAAGAGACTTAATAATTCTCTAAACAGTTATCGATTAAACAATAATGTTTTGTATTTTATAGCATAATCAAAATCCTATTGAAAGGTTTGACATCATTTAGATAATTTATATTTTTTAAAAGAGAAACTTGAACCCCAATCACTCGATTAAATAAGAGCTTGCATATCTAAACAATGAAGCTCCAATCTGTTTATGAAAAAAAACAAAAGATAATTTGGTTCCCTTTTTTCTACTCTGAATATGGAGTTTGATTGTCCATATTTTAATTCTTTACTCTAACCATTTACAATAAAACCGCTCTCACCTTTTAAATAAAAGTAGAAAGGATAGAGTTTGGCCTTTACATGCTTAGTTAGTTGACTAAGTATTTATAACAATAAAGATCTCACTTTTTAATAAGTCCATAAGAAAACCTACCTTTTTAATAATGGAATTAGTTCCTAAACCAGTAGAGATTCTTATTAAAGTCTACCCTTAACTAAATTTAAAATTATAGACAAAACCTTTTAAGTTTTTAAAACATAAAAGAATTTTGAGTTCCTTTAGATATTTGATATTCAAGGTTAATTTCTTATTACAAGGACTTGAATCTTGCTTAAATAGAATATCTTTCCAAGAGAGATTGTTTCATTCACAACAATGAATTATCCAACCTTAAGTTATTTAAAAGTGATCAAGAAAGAATCAGTACTATTTCCAAGAATTCATATGACTCCCATCATACACAATGTAAACTATTTCTTGAATCGTATCTCTAAATGATATGTCTTCCCCCTCATTAAATCAATTCACAGTGAAGATAGATATATGTGTGGGGGGTGGGGGGGGTTATGATCCCTTCCTTGTAGATAGGCCCTCATGGAATCGATTTTTAGAGACCGCTTCCTATATTATTTTTTAAGTACATACAGTGAATATGGCTTTATGTATAGGGGATGCCATTTATAAAATTCTTACATAATATAAACATATCAACAATCATTCGAAAGACACTGATTCTCTACCTAAACACTCTCTACTTGAAAAATATTATGAACTATGTCTCTACACTCTCTATCAGAGGCATGACTCTTGATGTAAAATTATTGTTTAGAGAAGGGATTCATATCTTCCTCTTGGAGGTCGCTCCTCATATACAACAATTTTAAACTTAAAAGGATAAATATTAACATAAATTACTAAGTTAAAAAGGAATTATGGGGCCTACTTACTCTCGGAGGTTGCCCTCTTTACCTTAGCTAGTCTTAACAACAAGTAACAAAGGAAATCAGCCATATAACAAAAATTCACCCTTTCCATATCATTTATAAGTAAACCTTAAAAAAATTCAATATGCAAAAAAAAATCAAGGGACAAATTTTGGGTTGATGCTAATAGCAGTATTTTAATTCACATAAACATAATAGAACTCGAAAAGATTAACTTACTTCATCTCTGAAGGTTCCTTTCTAAAAAAAACCATGCGAAGATCATGCTTTCCCATTGAACGATGCAAGAAGGAGTGATGGAATCCTTTTTTCTTTGAAACCAGGCCTACCTCCCTACTCCCTCAAACCATGGGGGTTTGGTTACTTTCATGGAAACACTAACTGAATCACTGCTCCGAGCTGGAGAGGTTACCATGTTCTAATTCATAAATTAATATATATATACATATATAGTAAAACCAAGTATAAATATTTTAACCGAGAATCCAAGCAAGCATAAAAGTGGTAGTACAAGTGGTAGTACAAACATACAAGTATTGGAGTTATATGCTAGGTTATCAATTCCACGTGGGTGAAAATTTTCACATACAAAACTTTTTTATATGGTTTGTAACAAAAATTATTCTAGATTTTGGTAGTGGAAATATCAATGGCTCTTTTCATCTTATGAATTTTGTTCATAAACCTTAAATAATTTTCATATGGCTTCCTTCCCTTAATAATAATATAGTAATTAGTATCTCCTTCTATTATTTCATTAATGTGTCTTTATCTCATGTGTTCTAAAATATACTTGAAAATATATCATATTATCTTCACCACTATATACTTTGTATATTGGGAATTAACATCGTCATTCGATAACTTTCTCTTCACTGGACTAGCACTCCACTTTCATTTAATATGTATTTATTACCCATGTTTCCAACAAGGAGAATGCCCTCCTTACTTCATAGTATTTAGTCAATTAACATAATAAACTTATTTTAATTAAATGTCTTTGACCATCTATCATGTCTTTATAAACTTGAAACTTTTGTATTTTCTGTTGTGAAGGAACCTAAGTAGCGGAGGGTATGCTACATGTTTTCCCCTTAAGATAAACAACGTCCTCAGTGTTCATGCATTTCCATATTGATTTTATATTAAACTATATCTGTTTATATCCTTCTTCCACTATATTTCGTGCCTCCTTGCCTTTCATAACATATGATTAACAAATGCAATACCAGAACTTTCCAAATCTTTTAGCATAACATTATGAAAAAACAAGGCTCTTATTATATGTCAGGAAATATATAAATAATTTTTTTCTTTTGCAACATGTTATATTTTCTTTCATGGAAGATTTTTATCATTCATTTATTTTGTAATGATCAAAATGATTTGTGTGTACATATGTCATTTATTCATAGTATGTCATAATCTAAGACAAATTATCCTTACTTTTCATAAAATCTTGATCGCATACTAATTTTAAAATTTAGTAGCATTGCACATAATAATTAATAATCTTATCTTTATTTTCAAAATGCAATAATCATATCAAGGTTTTATGACATTATTTAAAAAAAAATGTAAAATATATATAAGTTCAACATATTACAAATACACATATCACTATCTCTTTGTTCACATTTATCATAAGAGGATTCACCTCACCTATAAATTCTACTTTGAAATTGATATTACAGAGTTTTTACTGAACATCAAATCATATTTATTCTCCATATTCTTTTTAACTCATGATCAATTATCTCTGATGCTCCAGAGTCTTCCTAACTCAGCATCAGTTTACTAGTGATGCTCCGAGAGATATTCAAACTCAACATCACTTTACACATACATTTCATGAATTTGAGTCAAGAAGTTAGAGGACACTGACTTAGGGAAAATGTTTAAAGCTTTATTAAGTAGACTTGGGAATAGGATCCCTTTATCAAGCACACTGGATTCCTCTAACGTCGGTCTTTTCCTTTAGCCCATAAACTCTAGGCTAAGATATTTAATATCCACTTCCCATAAAATTTAGGTAGTATCTGAGTGTTCAGTAAGGAAATATAGGACCTACTTATACCACTGAAAACGCTATACCTTCCTTTGCAGTCTCCCTTATCTACTGTTTATTTTTCTTTATTGGGATATTTTTTTTTAATTCTCTCATATCTTTTTATTCTTTACTTGTTACAATTTATCATTTTTCTATTTCTTTGATATTTTTATATTACTCTCAAATTGAAATGGTCATGTACTAAATAAATTCACTCTAGAGGTAGTTAGTCTCTAGAGGAGACTTAATATCTTTATCAATCTCGAATGGCCTTTGTTGGTATTACATCACACAACAATATTGTTATCAACATGTAAATCATTATATATACATTGTTTAAAACTTTTCTTTCTAAATATTTTATTTCCTTTTGGGTAAGGCTTCTTCCTACTAACACGCTTGACCCCCTCTTATCACAGAATATCATTTCCATTAATCGGCCATCCTATCATTATATTTTTATCATAGTTTGCACTTTTACAACTGCACATTTCTATCATATGGCATACATATGCATTTTAATACAACAGTTTTTGACCTATACAAATCAATCATTTTAATAATAAATATTTTTTTATCTTGTAGCATATCATGCATGTAATGTAATGCTCTACTTGCTGGGCAGAGCACTAAGTCCTAAACTTTAACAGCAAAATGACATTTACTCTTCTTTTGATTTTTTTTTTCAGGATTCATTTATTTGTAAAATAACGAGAGGGTTCACCGAAAAATACCTGAACCTTAGGGAGCTGAAGATAGTCCTTAAATCCTGCTCCTGTAGCCTTTCCTCTCCCTCATCTGAGCCTGTCTGAGCCTTGATACCAATTCGGATGATCCACCCTGCCGACCAGCGTCGAACCTGCTGGCCCTAGGAAACCGACGGGTTTCCTTGCCCCCTGCGCCGACGTGCCGATAAACCCGATAGCAACTTCCTTGTTTGATGAGTGTAATTCTTCTCCTGGAGTTAACCCCCTCCTCTAGTTTTCTTCCCTTCCTGTTCCATCACCTTCCTCGCTCTCTTATTCTTTAAAAATTCTCTTCCCACAAAATACGCAAAAAAAATCCCCCCTACTAAACCATTCGATCCCCCTCCTTATACCTCCCTCCCCTCCTTTCTTCCACCACCTTTTCTTCTTCCACTGCCTCCTTCATATTTAAAATAATAAGTTTTATTTAGTTCTTTTCTTGGGCAGTTCAACTAGTTCAGGGTTTTATTAAGACATTCGTTGTACGCAATTAATTTTTCTTGAATTGTACAATTTTCACCCGGGATGAGATGGTGGGAAATTACTAGATGTTTATCCTATTGAATTGAATGTGTAAATTTAAAACATAACCAGCTGTCATACAATTACACAATTATTGTTTGTTTAAGGTTTTATGCTAAATAGTAAAATAATAGTAATAATAGTATTGTAAATTATTATATGTTATTAATAAAATAGTAAGTACTTAATAATAAAAATATTGATAATAGATAATGACAACAAAATAAAATAACAATTATTATTATTAATCAATAATAACTAATTTCGGTATTATTATTAATTGATTGAAATGATAACATCGACATGTTTATGTTTGTTAAGTCCCCACACACATCAATTTTTAATAAATAAGGTACATTTACAGGTTTAAATAAATCACAATTACTTAGTTAACCCATCCAACTATTTAATGTTTTTCAATTAATATTTCATACTAGCGTGCATGTGTGAGGTGTGCATGCATGGCCAGTACATGCACAGGCTGCACATTTACTATAGCAAAAACCCCTAAATTCTAGCTGATACAAATAATATTTCACTTAACAAGACCAATATACAGATATAATATGATTTCTTTTGACATTCAGAGTAATTCAACAGTTATGTTCTTATTAATCAGTTAATTAAGATTGGTACCTACCATCACTAATCTGGTATCATAAATGTCCAACACTCAACAATAATAACTAATATGTCAAACCATCCTAACCTACGTCCGCATCCTCCCTATCCTTCCTCTGCTAGTACAAAGTGGACGCCAGCTGTACTGACCTTCCCACACAGAACCTGAGAGCGGTAGCGTCGACTAACTAGCGGACCTAGCCTCTCCTAGGAGGCATCCGACCATTGTCATCACAACAAATTGGGGAGCGTGTCTCAGCATTGCCCTCCCATGACCTTGGGTATCAAAGTGACATAGGGTGGGAAATGCATCCATCCCTCTCAACATACTAGGTACATACTCATCAAACCATACTGCGTTTCTATCGATTTTATTGGTACGTGTCATCGTACCATCACTTGGCAATTAAGGCTCTTCTTCAAGATATGTATTGAGTCATACTTTGCATCACATACTTGGCTATCACATAGCCCCTGTACCCTGCAGGTTAGCACTATGCATACATGCATTCATAACAATATTAAATCAATAGCTGGTCCATATTATGAACATTAGTTCCTTTCATCACATAAAATCATAAAATCAATCGCATCATGGATGGGTACCCATGTACCACATCATACATATCACATCATATCAAGGATTACAATCAACTATATGTTTTTGTTATGAATTAATGAATCTGATGACGACTACTGCATGATAATCGCATAAGCACAATACTTTCATATAAATGATAATCATCATAAAATTATAATCAAAGCATCTACATAGGCATGTTAATCATCGTAACATAATGATCAAAGCATAATATAAGCATGATAACATCATAATATCATAATTAGAGAATAATCCTGATAACATCATAACATCAGTAAATAATCACATATCACATGCCAAAATATAGTTTATGAAGTATAGTTGAGTCCACAGATAATAAGTAAATACAATGTAATAATTCTGAGTGATAAATATGCCGGAGTCAAAATATGGGGCATTACATACACCCACCCTTCAAGAAACTTCGTCCTGAAGTTATGGTCAAAATAGTGAGGGAAAATATCGATGCATAGTCTCTGTGTCCTCCTAGGTAGCAGATCCTGGGCTATACTTGTCCCACTGGACCTTAACTTGGTCCATGTGTCGACTACAGAGCTGTCAAACTCTATGATCCAATATACGTAATGGTTCGTTCGTGAAGGTTCCCTCGTCCGAGACATGCAAGTCCTTCCAATGAATCTAGTGAGACTCATCGACTATGTAATGTCACAATACTAAAACATGAAATACATTAAGAGTCCTATACAAGTGGGGTGGCAGTACAAGACGATAGGCTATCGGTCCGATTCTTTCAAGAATCTCGAATGGCCCTATAAAGCGAGGTGACAAATTGGTCCCCTTTCCAAACCAAATGGTACTCTTATTCGGTCGGATGCGTATAAATACGCCATCCCCTACCTCATAACTACTATCAGTTCTGTGTGCATCAGCATAACTCTTTTTTCTATCCTGTGCTTCTTTAAGCCGCTTCCTGATCTGTACCACTTTCTCTTCCATCTCCTGAAGCAACTCAGGCCCGACTAAAACATGATTGTCCAACCTATCCCAACTGAGTGGAGTCCTACAAGGTCTCCCATACAATGCCTGGTATGGAGGCATTCAAATGGAGCTGTGATGACTGTTGTTATATGCAAACTCTACTAGAGGAAGATATTTCTCCCACTGTGTCTGTTGATCCATAACATACATCCTAAGCATGTCCTCCATCACTTGATTCACCCTCTCTGTTTTCCCATCTGTCTTGGGATGATAAGTTGAGCTTAAGTTCAGTTGGGTCCCTAATGTTGACTGCATGCTTGTCCAAAATCTAGAGGTAAACTTAGGGTCTCGGTCAGAAATTATCTTCTTTGGAACTCCATGAAGGCGTACAATTTCATTTATGAATACCCTTGCTACATCCATCACATCATAAGTGTCTCTTACTGGAATGAAGTGGGCACTTCTGGTCATTTTGTCGACCACCACGAGTATAGCATTATGTCTCAAGGATGTGAGGCGAAATACCACAACAAAGTCCACAGAAATGACTTCCCATTTAGTCTCAGGAATATCATGAGGCTGTAAGAGACCGGCTGGGTGTCAATGATCTACCTTTACTTGCTGAAATTCTAGGCATTTCGAAACAAAATCAACTAAATCGCTCTTCATACCGGCCCATAAGAAGAGCTTCTTCATGTCTGCATACATCTTCTTCACTCCAGGGTGCACACAATAATGTGCCCTATGGGCCTCTCTAAGGATTGCTTCCCTAAGATCACCTTCTTTAGGGATATACATCCTCCCTTGGTACTGCAGCAACCCATCTTCCTCAATATGGTGCCCATAATACTTCAACTCACACTTCTTCCCACTCTGAATATCTAAGGTTACCTTGATATACCAACCATCTCCCAAGAGTTGTTCGAGCACTTTCTCCTTCAAATCCACTCTCAAGGGGATTAAGGAGAAAATCCTCGGCCTTTGGTTTAAAGCGTCTGCCACCACATTCTCCTTTCCTTTGATATATGAGATACCAAATTCATACTCACTCATGAACTCACTCCATCGTCATTGCCTAGCATTTAGATCCCTTTGTGTAAAAATATATTGCAAACTCTGATGATCTGTTTTAAGTGTGAAACTTCTGCCAACCAGGTAGTGTCTCCATAATTTTAGTGCCAGCATTACTGCTACCAACTCTAGATCATGTGTGGCATATTTATCCTCATGAGGCTTCAACTTATGATATGCATAAGCTATTACCCCACCTTCCTGCATTAGAACTGCTCCTAACCCTTGCTTCGAGGCATCGATACATACCATGAAGTCTTTATCCATATCTGGTACTCGTAATATTGGTGCACTCGTCAGCAATCTCTTTAATTCAGCAAAAGCGGCATCACATTCATTGGTCCACTCATACCGGATTCCCTTTCGCTGCAAGGTGGTGATGGGTTTTGCAATTTTGGAGAATCCTTCCACAAATATTCGGTAATACCCTACTAATCCCATGAAGCTACGCACCTCATGCGCATTCTTCGAAATTGGCCAATCCTCGATGGCCTTCACCTTTTCTGGGTCCACTAAGATCCCTTCTCCTGAGATGATATGCCCTAAGTAGTGAATCTCCTTTTGGAAGAAAGAACACTTTGACAATTTACCAAATAGTTTATGTTCCCTTAAGCAAGTTAATCCTAACAGCAAGTGCTCCTCATGCTCCTTCTCGTTCTTAGAATATCTAAGAATGTCAACTAAGAATACTTGAACAAAGTGGTCCAAGTAATTCTGAAAGACACTATTCATGAGGCTCATGAATACTGCTGGAGGATTGGTCAAACCAAAAGGTACTACTACGAACTTATAATGCCGAAATCGAGTTCGAAAAGAAGTCTTAGAAATGTCATTTTATTTAATCCTAAGCTGGTGATACCCCGACTGCAAATCAATCTTAGAGAAGACTGATGCACCTTTCATCTGATCAAATAGGTCATCAATTCTTGGTATAGGATACCTGTTCTTCACTGTGGCTTTGTTCAAATCCCTATAATCTATACACAGTCGCAAGGATCCATCCTTCTTCTTAACAAAGATCACCGGTGCTCCCCATGGTGAGATAATAGGTATAATCAATCCCAAGTCTAGCAACTCTTTTAGCTGGATCTATAACTCTCGAAGCTCAGGGGTTTTCATTCTATAAGGAGTCTTTGAGATCGGCTCTGGACCGGGTTTCATTTCGATCGTGAAATCAAGCTCTAGTTCTGGAGGTAGTTGTGGAAGTTCTTCTGGAAAGACATCCTTGAACTCAGATAATACTGGGTAAGAATTCAAGGAAGGTCCCTTACTATTGCTCACCATCTCAACTACAAACAACTGACATCCTTGTCTTAAACACCTTTTAGCTTTCACCGCGGAGATGAAACGGAGGGATATTTTCCTTTTTCGACCCTGGATTTGAATAGCTCGACCCTCATCATCAAGGCACAAGACTTTCTTCGCATAGAAATCCATGAAAGCTCTATGGCCCTCTAACCAATCCATGCTAACAATGACGTCATAGGTGCCCAAATTGGTGACATAAGCATCCATCTAAGTGGTGCATACTCCTAAGTCAACTTGACACCGACTTACCTTAATACCTACTGCCTGTTTAACCCCTGAAGCCATCTCGACCATTTCAAAATCATCATGCTCGTAGGCTACCAACCCACATTTATCTAATGCATATGGTGAAATAAAACTATCTGTTGCACCAGGATCAAATAAAATTTTAAGTTTGACATTGTTTACTTTACCAATGGATTCTACGACAGTGGACTGATGTTCTACCTGGTGGTTGTGAACAGCTGTATGAATCCGATGAATGTTATCAGAATTGCTCATGGATGTTTTTCGTTCCTACTGCTGGTCTGCCCCTTAGGAAAATCCCGTTGAAAATGAGGACCTCCACATCCCCAACAAGAGACATTAGGTGGTACTTGCATGTTGTTAGGAGGAGTCCTATGGGATGTGTTCCTTCCCCTAGATCCTCTAAAACCTCCTGATCCTCACCAGGAATTGCCCTGCGTTCGTCCTCGGTTCCCATGGTTTGTTGACAAATCCTGCGATACTAAGTTAACTGAAGTGTTACCTCTCGGGGTGAACCTGTTACCATAAGGAGGAGGTCTGGATTTCCCTCCTCTGAAGTATGGTCGTGGGGCCTTCCCTGTAACATACTGATTGGATCCTATCAACTTGCTTCCTCCCTTTGCATCTGACATATCCTCATCATAGCGAGCATACTCGACTGCCATGGCAACTGAAGATGGCTTCCACATCCGTACTGCGGCCTTGATCTTGTAGTTGAGTCCATACACAAATCGCTCCACCTGTCAATCATCTGAGTCCAAGTATGGGACATACTTTACCAGTTCCATGAATCTAGCTTCATATTCTTCCACTGTCTTGTTTCCCTGTACCAAAGCATGAAAGGAACCCGCCTGTTGTTCCCTGTAATAAGCCGGAAGATACTTCATGTTGAACCTCTCCTTGAATAACTCCCATGAAACAGACAAAGGAGTAAGATGCAATTGTTTCTCGAGGTCGGACCACCAATTTAGGGAATCGCCCTTTAGTTGGAAGATAGCCATTCTAGCCTTGGAACTTGAGGTATACTCATTTAGTGCGAAGCACCTATTCATACCCTCGAGCCTCGCTTCGGCGTGCTTACCCATTCGTCCTCCTGAGAACTCAGGAATTTTGATCTTCTACAGCTCTCTAGAAATATCCTGAAGCAGTTCTTGCCTTAGGACCTGTGCCCTCTCAGAGTTTTCTTGGCTCACTTGTGTGGTTTCTACCTCTACGATCCTCTCCGACTGCCTGGTTAGAGTGGCCATGATGGTTTCCAAGGATCTCAATATCACCCCCATCTCAGGACTGGAGGTTGTCCTTGGCGGTGTCGGTGGTGGGGTCTGTGGTGACGGTGAGGGTGGTTAACCTGGGGTCTGTGGTGGCAGCGAGGGTGGTTGACCTCGACCCCGCCATCGACCTCGACCTTGACCTATGCGTGTTTGAACCATGATAATTCCTAACATATTCAACAACATTATGCCATTATTATCTAAACCTAACAATTGCAGAGATAAAATTTAGTTATGCAATGCTTATATTTATGCATAGAGACAAATTGTAAATATTCGCGTAAAACTTGCATAGTCACTTTCATTAAACGATTTCGTCTTGGGTTTTAATATGTTCCTTAACTTTCATCCTGTAATGCTAGTCTCAGCAGTCTCTTGTTTTTCTTATTTCACATCCATCTTGCCTCTTCGACTATCAGTCAAAGTCTCGGTAATGCCTTAAGTTTAATACTTGAATTTCCAATAACATAGACTAACTAACGTTATCATATCTAAGTTTCAATGTTATCTATATTGTTAGGTTTACAATTAACATTCAACTCCCAACTTTTAACATTGAAATGCTATGGCTAAACATTTAATGTTACATTAAAGCAAAATAACATTAAATATTATATTTAATTAACCTAACCTCTGTTTTAATCATACAACTTATCTTAGCTTAATTAAACATAACATCTAAAATAGATGAATTATAACGCAATAAAATTAGTTAACTTAAATACAACTTATACAAAATGTTAATATATTAACAAGTTTCAATGTTAAATAATAATAAAATTTAACATTATGAAATTATGATTTTTCTCTATCACAGGTTTCTTATGAAATTATGATTTTTCTGTATCATTGTTTGTTATCTTCGTTAAGATAAACTCCCCACATTTTTTTTATTGATTTTGATGCTTCCTCATTTTGTGTATATTAACAACGTATTGTATGTTTTCTTATATATATATATATATATATATATATATATATATATATATATATATATTGGCGAGGTAATATATGATAATTTTATATTGGCAGAGAAGGCAGGCTTCGAACTCTCAAACTCCTCACATTTTAAAATTAAATTTGGTTTATGCTTGCTTGTTTTGTTTTGACTATATAGATGAGCTAATTTGACATTTTTATTTAGTAGATATATTGAAATCACACATTCAAATTAAAAAGTAAAATAGGTTACAGAAGTTTAATATTCAAAATATATAATTTATAATTTATAATTAAAATTAAAATGTATTTTATTATTTTAATAAAACCCTAAATAAACTATTAAAATAAAACAGTTCCATCAACATTAATATATTATATTTTCTTGAGAATATTTATTTGGCAGAGCATTCATCATAATGTCTATAAAATATTTTGCAGATCATTCATCATGATGTGTATAGTTCACGAGATGACAGGTTGCAGATGACTCTAGGTTTCACCCATGGGTTATATTTTTCATTTGTTCCGCATTAATGCTTTCTGCCATTGCTTTAGGAAGATAGCTTGGTAGAATATTTATATTAGGTGTTTTTAAAATTAAATAATAATAATCAAATTTTATTAAAAACTTACTCCGAAATAATAACCTACCTTCCAGCCCACCCCGCGAGGCTCACCATCCTTCTCATAATTCACCATTGAGCTCCACCAATCACTGTCTCCCACCGTCCTTCTCCGTCGTTCCCTTTTCTCCCATGCATCCCAACGCCCACGTGACTTGAGGCTGCATGGGCCCCACCTGTCCACCAACATGCAGCCAAGGCAGCGGGTGCATGGTGTGGAGTCCCCCCACGCCCCTTCAAGAACCCTTTCGTTCTTACCCGCGCACGAGGTCCTTCTCCACCCAGCAGGACAAGGGTGTCGCAGATAGGTAGCATGTTCAGGCCTATCCAGTATATATGCTAGCAGGTCCTCAAAGCAAAGAGAATGGGGGGTGTTCAGACTGTTGTTGGAAGCGATTATTGGCGCACGGTGCAGGAAGCAGCATTGTGATAACGGAGGTGAGATCAATGCAGTTGGTATGTGTGTTTCCAATACCACCATAGAGCACATCACATTTACTCCCTGCCCCTTTCGTAACGGCCCTCTAATGGAGTCCTCGACCAATGCAGAGAGATCTTCTCCTCACGCAGGAACTGTCCACTGCGCATCTCCACATGGCTGTGGGGGATTGCCAGGGCCGGATTGCCATATGGGATGCACCATCCAGACAAGTCACCGATTGGATGGCTACAGGGACCAAAATGGGCGATGGCATGCAAGATCTCTCTTGGCTGCAACAGAAGCACTCAAATCATTGGCTTTTGATGGCAATTCACGGGTCTTCTCTCTTAGCGATCTATAATACAGCATCTATAGTCCAGCAGCATCAGAATATTTTGGAGCTGAAGAACTTTGAGGAAAATGTGTGCATCAAATGCAAAGCTGTTGTTTTTAATAATTTTTTTTATATTAGGAAGATTGAACCAAAAATGGTGTTTGTGAACCAGTCTGCGACTATAAATCCTTACTTGGCACAACAAATTTTGCAATGGAGAAATGATTAACTGGTAGCTGGTATATCTGGGATGTTGGATGGCCAATCCTGCTATGTTTTCGATATGGCTATAGTTGCGAATGGAAATTCATATTTCAACATCGAGGTAGCAGGGAGAGTGTAAGTTATTTCTCATCGTAGTTGATTGATGGAGGAAGCAGGGGTCAGTTTTACAATAGAAAAGGTTGAATGGATCCACAATATTTCTTCGCAAAGGTAAAGCATTGCCCCCCCGTCTTCACACACAGTCTAGCTTTTGATTATGTAGATTATGCAGTAAATAAATTCCTATTTTATTCCATAGTTTACCTAGCACCATTTTATTTTAATGATCCAGTAAATTATGCTAATGATTATGCTCTTTATCCAGTGAAAGAAGCAATGGACTCATCCAGACATCACTTCTTTCTTTTCCTTGTTGCAATATTTTTCTGCAGTCTTTTAGCGTAAACCGACTTAACTAGAGGATTTTCACATGGCCTAGAAAAAAGCCTGTGTATGTAAACATCTTGGCCCCGTGGACAGCTTGGTAAAATTTATACTCTACTCCTCTCTTAAATTTTTTTTTTAAAATTATTGTTAGAGGACTATCATTTGGACTACTACTCCAAAGCCCTAAAATGACAGAAAGAAACATAGCAAGACAGAATGAAATTATATTAAAGTTCAGCGATTGATTCAGGTGAGCCACGCTCTGATAATTTTGTGCACACAGGCCATTGGGAATGTCAAAGACAATACTGCAGCCCACTGGGCACACGAGATTAACGAACGTGGCTGTAGTTCGCTTGAAGAGTCATGGAATGCGGTTTGAAATAAAATGTTATAAGAATAAAGTGTTGTCATGGCGGTCAGGAGTGTAAGTTTTAATAACCCTTTAATCAAGAAGTGTAAGTTTTCCATAATTCTTCAGCTCTTCCAGAGATACTGGTGTTATCAGTTCAATGAAGTTCACTGAACCGTTAAAATTTTTGATGAAAATCGCTCTAATTTTGTATAAATATATCCTCATTTGAGATACAGTCTACTCCTTCTATATTTGCGTTTTATATATACACCCAATACAATTTTCAGTCCATAGCCCATCATCTTAGCTGGTACTTCAGCTGGAATTTGAAGAACCTCCTATGAACTTGCATTTTGAACGTTTAGAAGATGAAATTAGCCCAAAATGTGTAGTTCTCTCTGGTAACAATAAATTTTCTCTTTAAAAGAGACCCTAAACTTAACAATTTTGTTTCTTTGATAACCGTTTTTAATATAAATATGTTCGTTATCATCTCAAACCCTAGTGTGATGAAGATCATGATCTGTGCACAGTTGTTTCAATTTAGACTTGTGCTATGTACATTAAAATGCTTTTAAGGGTTTATGGTCATAGTGGAGGTATCCATGTATCATGTTGGCCAATGGCCAGTGAGATTGATTTGAGAAGTATCATGTAAAAGTGATGCGTTTCAATTTGAAACAGTGTTATGGATATTAATGGCTTAAAATAATTTCTATATATTATTTTAGTTTTTTTCATTCCAATATATCAATTGTGAGCCCTCTGGTTCCAGATTTGGAACCATGGCCCTGATACCATTCTATAATGCTCTGCTTGCCGGGAAGAGCACTAAGCCCTAAACTTTAACAACAAAATGACATTTACTCTTCTTTTGATTTTTTTTATGGATTCATTTATTTGTAAAATAATGAGAGGGTTTACCGAAAAATACCTGAACCTTAGCGAGCTGAAGATAGTCCTTAAATCCTGCTCCTGTAGCCTTGCCTCTCCCTCATTTGAGCCTGTCTGAGCCTTGATGCCAATTCGGATGATCCACCCTGCTGACCAGCGTTGAACCTACTGGCCCTAGGAAACCAACGGGTTTCCTAGCCCCCGAGCCCACGTGCTGATAAACCCGATAGCAACTTCCTTGTTTGATGAGTTTAATTATTCTCCTAGAGTTAACCCTCTCCTCCAGTTTTCTTCCCTTCCTGTTCCATCACCTTCCTTGCTCTCTTCTTCTGTAAAAATTATCTTCCCCCAAAATACCCAAAAAAAATCCCCCCTCCTCAACCATTCGATACCCCTCCTTATACCTCCCTCCCCTCCTTTCTTCCACCGCCTCCTTCATATTTAAAATAATATGTTTTATTTAGTTCTTTTCTTGGGCAGTTCAACTAGTTCAGGTTTTTATTAAGGCATTCGTTGTATGCAATTAATTTTTCTTGAATTGTACAATTTTCACCCGGGATGAGATGGTGGGAAATTACTAGATGTTTATCCTATTGAATTGAACGTGTAAATTTAAAACATAACCAGTTGTCATACAATTACACAATTATTGTTTGTTTAAGGTTTTAAGCTAAATGGTAAAATAATGGTAATAATAGTATTGTAAATTATTATATGTTATTAATAAAATAATAAGTACTTAATAATAAAAATATTGATAATAGATAATGACAACAAAATAAAATAACAATTATTATTAAAAATCAATAATAACTAATTGTGGTATTATTATTAATTGATTGAAATGATAACATCGACATGTTTATGTTTGTTAAGTCCCCCCGCACATCGATTTTTAATAAATAAGGTACATTTACAGGTTTAAATAAATCACAATTACTTAGTTAACCCATCCGACTATTTAATTTTTTTCAATTAATATTTCATACTAGCGTGCATGTGTGAGGTGTGCATGCATGGCCAGTACATGCACAGGCTGCACATGTACTATAGCAAAAACAACTAAATTCTAGCTGATACAAATAATATTTCATGTAACAAGACCAATATAAAGATATAATATGATTTCTTTTGACATTCAGAGTTATTTAACATTTATGTTCTTATTAATCAGTTAATTAAGATTGGTACCTACCATCACTAATCCGGTATCATAAATGTCCAACACTCAACAATAATAACTAATATGTCAAACCATCCTAACCTACGTCCGCATCCTCTGTATCCTTCCTCTGCTAGTACAAAGTGGACGCCAGTTGTACTGACCTTCCCACACAAAACGTGAGAGCGGTAGCGTCGTCTAACTAGCGGACCTAGCCTCTCCTAGCAGGCATCCGACCATCGTCATCACAACAACTTGGGGAGCGTGTCTCATCACTGCCCTCCCATGACCTCGGGTATCAAAGTGACATAGGGTGGGAAATGCATCCACCCCTCTCAACATACTGGGTACATACTCATCAAACCATACTGCGTTTCTATCGAGTTTATTGGTACGTGTCATCGTACCATCACTTGGAAATTAAGGCTCTTCTTCAAGATACGTATTGAGTCATACTTTGCATCACATACTTGGCTATCACATAGCCCCTGTACCCTACAGGTTAGCACTATGCAGACATGCATTCATAACAATATTAAATCAATAGCTGGTCCATATTATCAACATTAGTTCCTTTCATCACATAAAATCATAAAATCAATCGCATCATGGATGGGTTCCCATTTACCACATCATACATATCACATCATATCAAGGATTACAATCAACTCTATGATTTTGTTATGAATTAATGAATCTGATGACGACTACTGCATGATAATCGCATAAGCACAATACTTTCGTATAAATGATAATCATCATAACATTATAATCAAAGCATCTACATAGGCATGTTAATCATCGTAACATCATGATCGAAGCATAATATAAGCATGATAACATCATAATATCATAATTAGAGCATAATCCTGATAACATCATAGCATCAGTAAATAATTATAACATGCTAAAATATAGTTTATGAAGTATAGTTGAGTCCACAGATAATAAGTAAATACAGTGTAATAAGTCTGAGTGATAAATATGCCAGAGTCAAAATATGGGGCATTACATACACCCACCCTTCAAAAAACTTCGTCCCGAAGTTATGGTCAAAATAGTGAGGGAAAATCTCGATGCATAGTCTCTGTGTCCTCCCAGGTAGCAGATCCTGGGCTATACTTGTCCCACTGGACGTTAACTTGGTCCACGTGTCGACTATAGAGCTGTCGAACTCTATGATCCAGTATATGTAATGGTTCGTCCGTGAAGGTTCCCTCGTCCAATACCTGCAAGTCCTTCCAATGAATCTTGTGAGACTCATCGACTATGTAATGTCGCAATACTGAAACATGAAATACATTATGAGTCCTATACAAGTGGGCTGGCAGTGCAAGACGATAAGCTACCGGTCCGATTCTTTCAAGAATATCGAATGGCCCTATAAAGCAAGGTGATAACTTGGTCCCCTTTCCAAACCGAATGGTACTTTTATTTGGTCGGATGTGTATAAATACGCGACCCCCTACCTCATAACTTCTATTAGTTATGTGTGCATCAGCATAACTCTTTTGTCTATCATGTGCTTCTTTAAGCCGCTTCCTGATCTACACCACTTTCTCTTCCGTCTCCTGAAGCAACTCAGGCCCAACTAAAACACGATCCTCCAACCTATCCCAACTGAGTGGAGTCCTGCAAGGTCTCCCATACAATGCCTGGTATGGAGGCATACCAATGGAGCTGTGATGGCTGTTGTTATATGCAAACTCTACTAGAGGAAGATATTTCTCCCACTATGTCTACTGATCGATAACATACATCCTAAGCATGTCCTCCATCACTTGATTCACCCTCTCTGTCTGCCCATCTGTCTCAGGATGATAAGCTGAGCTTAAGTTCAGCTGCGTCCCTAATGCTGACTGCATGCTTGTCCAAAATATAGAGGTAAACTTAGGGTCTCGATCAGAAATTATCTTCTTTGGAACTCCATGAAGGCGTACAATTTCATTTATGAATACCCTTGCTACATCCGTCACATCATAAGTGTCTCTTACTGGAATGAAGTGGGCACTTTTGGTCAGTTTGTCGACCACCACGAGTATAGCATTATGTCTCAAGGATCTGAGGGGAAATCCCACAATGAAGTCCATGGAAATGACTTCCCATTTAGTCTCAAGAATATCATGAGGCTGTAAGAGACCAGCTGGGTGTCGATGATCTGCCTTGACTTGCTGACATTCTAGGCATTTCGAAACAAAATCAATTACATCGCTCTTCATACCAGCCTAGTAGAAGAGATTCTACATGTCTGCATACATCTTCTTCACTCCAGGGTGCGCACAATAATGTGCCCTATGGGCCTCTCTAAGGATTGCTTCCCTGAGATCACCTTATTTAGGGATATACATCCTCCCTTGGTACCGTAGTAACCCATATTCCTCAATATGGTACCCATAATACTTCAACTCACACTTCTTCCCACTCTGAATATCTGAGGTTACCTTGATATACCAACCATCTCCCAAGATTTGTTCGAGCACTTTCTCCTTCAAATCCACTCTCAAGGGGATTAAGGAGAAAATCCTCGGCCTTCGGCTTAGAGTGTCTTCCACCACATTATCCTTTCCTTTGATATATGAGATACCAAAGTCATACTCACTCATGAACTCACTCCATCGCCGTTGCCTAGAATTTAGATCCCTTTGTGTAAAAATATACTGCAAACTCTGATGATTTGTTTTAAGTGTGAAACTTCTGCCAACCAGGTAGTGTCTCCATAATTTTAGTGCCAGCATTACTGCTGCAAATTATAGATCATGTGTGGCATATTTCTCCTCATGAGGCTTCAAATTACAAGATGCATAAGCTATTACCCCACCTTCTTGCATTAGAACTGCTCCTAACCCTTGCTTCGAGGCATCGGTACATACCATGAAGTATTTATCCATGTCTGGTACCCGTAAGATTGGTGCACTCGTCAGCAATCTCTTTAATTCAGCAAAAGCGGCATCACATTCATTGGTCCACTCATACCCGATTCCCTTTCGCTGTAAGGTGGTGATGGGTTTTTCAATTTTAGAGAATCCTTCCACAAATCTTCAGTAATACCCTGCTAATCCCATGAATCTACGCACCTCATGCGCATTCTTTGAAATTGGCCAATCCTCGATGGCCTTCACCTTTTCTGGGTCCACTGAGATCCCTTCTCCTGAGATGATATGCCCTAAGTAGTGAATCTCCTTTTGGAAGAAAGAACACTTTTACAATTTACCAAATAGTTTATGTTCCCTTAAGCAAGTTAAGACTAACCACAAGTGCTCCTCGTGCTCCTTCTCGTTCTTAGAATATATAATAATTTCATCTAAGAATACCTGAACAAAGTGGTCCAAGTAATTCCGAAAGACACTATGCATGAGGCTCATGAGTACTGCTGGAGCATTGGTCAAACCAAATGGTACTACTATGAACTCATAATTCCCAAATCAAGTTCAAAAAGTAGTCTTAGAAATGTCATTTTATTTAATCCTAAGATGGTGATACCTCGACCGCAAATCAATCTTAGAGAAGACTGATGCACCTTTCATCTGATCAAATAGGTCATCAATTATTGGTATAGGATACATGTTCTTCACTATGGCTTTGTTCAAATCCCTATAATATATGCACAGTCGCAAGGATCCATCCTTCTTCTTAAAAAAGATCACTGGTGCTCCCCATGGTGAGATAATAGGTCTAATGAGTCCCAAGTCTAGCAAATATTTTAGCTGGATCTATAACTCTCGAAGCTCAGGGGTTGTCATTCTATAAGGAGTCTTTGAGATCGGATCTACACCGAGTTTCATTTCGATCGTGAAATCAAGCTCTCGTTCTGGAGGTAGTTGTGGAAGTTCTTCTGGAAAGACATCCTTGAACTCAGATAATACTGGGTAAGAATTCAAGGAAGGTCCCTTACTATCGCTCACCGTCTCAACTACAAACAACTGACATCCTTGTCTTAAACACCTTTTAGATTTCACCGCGGAGATGAAACAGAGGGATATTTTCCTTTTTCGACCCTGGATTTGAATAGCTCGACCCTCATCATCAAGGCACAATACTTTCTTCGCATAGAAATCCATGAAAGCTCTATGGCCCTCTAACCAATCCATGCCGACAATGAGGTCATAGGTGCCCAAATTGGTGACATAAGCATCCATCTTATTGGTGCATACTCCTAAGTCAACTTGACACCCACTTACCTTAAGACCTACTGCCTGTTTAACCCCTGAAGCCATCTTGACCGATTCAAAATCATCATGCTCGTAGGCTTCCAACCCACATTTATCTAATGCATATGTTGAAATAAAACTATCTGTTTCACCAGGATCAAATAAAATTTTAAGTTTGACATTGTTTACTTTATCGGTGGATTCTACGACAGTGGACTGATGTTCTGCCTGGTGGTTGTGAACAGCTGCATGAATCCAATGAGTGTTATCAGAATTTCTCATGGATGTTTTTCATTCCTGCTGCTAGTCTGCCCCTTAGGACAATCCCACTGAAAATGAGGACCTCAACATCCCCAACAAGAGACATTAGGTGGTGCTTGCATGTTTCTAGGAGGATTCCTCTGGGATGTGTTCCTTACCCGGTCGTCCTCCTGAGAACTCGGGAATTTTGATCTTCTATAGCTCTCTAGAAATATCCTGAAGCGGTTCTTGCCTTGGGCCATGTGCCCTCTCAGAGTTTTCTAGGCTCACCTATGTGGTTTCTACCTCTACGATTCTCTCCGACTGCCTGGTTAGAGTGGCCATGATGGTTTCCAAGGATCTCAATATCACCCCCATCTCAGGACTGAAGGCTGTCCTTGACGGTGTCAATGGTGGGGTCTGTGGTGGCGGTGAGGGTGGTTGACCTAGGGTCTCTGGTGGCAGCGAGGGTGGTTGACCTCGACCACGCCCTTGACCTCGACCTTGACCTCTGTGTGTTTGAACCATGATAATTCTTGACATGTTCAACAACATTATGCCATTATTATCTAAACCCAATAATTGCAGAGATAAAATTTAGTTATGCATAGAGACAAATTGTAAATATTCGCGTAAAACTTGCATAGTCACTTTCATTAAACGATTTCGCCTTGGGTTTTAATCCGTGCCTTAACTTTCAGCCCGTAATGCTAGTCTCAGCAGTCTCTTGTTTTTCTTATTTCACATCCATCTCGCCTCTTCGACCATCAGTCAAAGTCTCGGTAATGCCTTAAGTTTAATACTTGATATTCCAATAACATAGACTAACTAACGTTAACATATCTAAGTTTCAATGTTATCTATATTGTTAGGTTTACAATTAACATTCAACTCCCAACTTTTAACATTTAAATTCTATGGCTAAACATTTAATGTTACATTAAAGCAAAATGACATTAAATATTATATTTAATTAACCTAACCTCTGTTTTAATCATACAACTTATCTTAGCTTAATTAAACATAACATCTAAAATAGATGAATTATAACGAAATAAAATTAGTTAACTTAAATACAACTTATACTAAATGTTAATATATTAACAAGTTTCAATGTTAAATAATAATAAAATTTAACATTATGAAATTATGATTTTTCTGTATCATTGTTTGTTATCTTCGTTAAGATAAACTCCCCACATTTTTTTTTATTGATTTTGATCCTTCCTCGTTTTGTGTATATTAACGATGTATTGTATGTTTGCTTATATATATATATATATTTGCGAGGTAATATATGATAATTTTATATTGGCAGAGAAGGCAGGCTTCGAACTCTCAAACTCCTCACATTTTAAAATTAAATTTGGCTTTTGCTTGCTTGTTTTGTTTTGACTATATAGATGAGCTAATTTGAAATTTTTATTTAGTAGATATATTGAAATCACACATTCAAATAAAAAAGTAAAATAGGTTACATAAGTTTAATATTCAAAATATAAAATTTATAATTTATAATTATAATTAAAATGTATTTTATTATTTTGATAAAACCCTAAATAAACTATTAAAATAAAACAGTTCCATCAACATTAATATATTAGATTTTCTTGAGAATATTTATTTGGCAGAGCATTCATCATAATGTCTATAAAATATTTTGCAAATCATTCATCATGATGTGTATATTTCATGAGATGACAGGTTGCAGATGACTCTAGGTTTCACCCATGGGTTATATTTTTCATTTGTTCCGCATTAATGCTTTCTGCAATTTCTTTAGGAAGATAGCTTGGCAGAATATTTATATTAGGTGTTTTTAGAATTTAATAATAATAAGCAAATTTTATTAAAAACTTTCTCCGAAATAATAACCTACCTTCCAGCCCACCCCGCGAGGCTCACCATCCTTCTCATAATTCACCATCGAGCTCCACCAATCACCGTCTCCCACTGCCCTTCTCCGTCGTTCCCTTTTCTCCCATGCAGCCCAATGCCCACATGACTTGAGGCTGCATGCGCCCCACTTGTCCACCAACATGCATCCAAAACAGCCATTGCATGGCGTGGAGCCCCCCCACGCCCCTTCAAGAACCCTTTCATTCTTACCCACATGCGAAGTCCTTCTCTGCCTAGCAGGCCAAGGGTGTCACGGATAGGTAGCGTGTTCAGGCCTATCCAGTATATATGCTAGCAGGTCCTCCAAGTAGAGAGAATGGGGGGTGTTCAGACTGCTGTTGGAAGGGATTATTGGCACACGGCGCAGGAAGCAACATTGTGATAACAGAGGTGACATCAATGCAGTTGGTATGTGTATTTCCAATACCACCATAGAGCACATCGCATTTAATCCCCGCCCCTTTTGTAACGGCCCTCTAAAGGAGTCCTCGACCAATGCAGAGAGATCTTCTCCTCATGGAGGAAGTGTCCACTACACATCTCCACCTGGCTGTGGGGGATCTCCAGGGCCGGATTGCCATCTGGGATGCACCATCCAGACAAGTCATTGATTGGATGGCTACAGGGACCGAAATGGGTGATGGCATCCAAGTTCTATGTTGGCTGCAACAGAAGCACTCAAATCATTGGCTTTTGATGGCAATTCACAGGTCTTCTCTCTTATCGATCTAGAATACAACATCTGTAGTCCAGCAGCATCAGAATTTTTTGGAGCTTAAGAACTATGAGGAAAATGTGTGCCCATTTTGAGTTGAAATTTCCTCTAATGGTTGCTTCAATTTAGACATGTGTTCTGTATATTAAAATGCTTTTAAGGGTTTATGGTCACAGTGTAGGTATCCATGTATCATGCTAGCCAGTGGCCAGTGAGGTTGATTTGAGAAGTATCAAGTAAAAGTGATGCGTTTTAAATTAAAACAGTGTTATGGATATTAATGGCTTAAAAAATTTCTATATATATATATATATATATATATATATATATATATTTTTCATTCCAATATATCAATTGCGAGCCCTCTGGTTCTAGATTTGGAACCATGGCTCTGAAACCTTTCTGTAATGCTCTGCTTGTCGGGCAGAGCACTAAGTCCTAAACTTTAACAGCAAAATGACATTTACTCTTCTTTTGATTTTTTTTTATGGATTCATTTATTTGTAAAATAACAAGAGGGTTCACCGAAAAATACCTGAACCTTAGTGAGCTGAAGATAGTCCTTAAATCCTGCTCCTGTAGCCTTGCCTCTCCCTTGTTTAAGCATGTCTGAGCCTTGATGCCAATTCGGATGATCCACCCTGCCGACTAGCGTTGAACCTGCTGGCCCTAGGAAACCGACGGGTTTCCTAGCCCCCGAGCCCACGTGCCGATAAACCCAATAGCAACTTCCTTTTTTGATGAGTGTAATTCTTCTCCTAGAGTTAACCCTCTCCTCCAGTTTTCTTCCCTTCCTATTCCATCACCTTCCTTGCTCTCTTCTTCTGTAAAAATTCTCTTCCCCCAAAATACCGAAAAAAAATCCCCCCTCCTTATACCTCCCTCCCCTCCTTTCTTCCACCACCTTTTCTTCTTCCACCGCCTCCTTCATATTTAAAATAATAAGTTTTGTTTAGTTCTTTTCTTGGGTAGTTCAACTAGTTCAGATTTTTATTAAGACATTCATTGTACGCAATTAATTTTTCTTGAATTGTACAATTTTCACCCAGGATAGGATGGTGGGAAATTACTAGATGTTTATCCTATTGAATTGAACATGTAAATTTAAAACATAACCAGCTGTCATACAATTACACAATTATTGTTTGTTTAAGGTTTTATGCTAAATGGTAAAATAATGGTAATAATAGTATTGTAAATTATTATATGTTATTAATAAAATAATAAGTACTTAATAATAAAAATATTGATAATAGATAATGACAACAAAATAAAATAACAATTATTATTATTAATCAATAATAACTAATTGTGGTATTATTATTAATTGATTGAAATGATAACATCGACATGTTTATGTTTGTTAAGTCCCCCCGCACATCGATTTTTAATAAATAAGGTACATTTACAGGTTTAAATAAATCACAATTACTCAGTTAACTCATCCAACTAATTAATGTTTTTCAATTAATATTTCATACTAGTGTGCATGTGTGAGGTGTGCATGCATGGCCAGTACATGCATAGGCTACACATGTACTATAGCCAAAACCCCTAAATTCTAGCTGATACAAATAATATTTCACATAACCAGACCAATATACAGATATAATATGATTTCTTTTGACATTCAGAGTTATTTAACAGTTATGTTCTTATTAATCAGGTAATTAGTATTGGTACCTACCATCACTAATCCGGTATCATAAATGTCCAAAACTCAACAATAATAACTAATATGTCAAACCATCCTAACCTACGTCCGCATCCTCCCTATCCTTCCTCTGCTAGTACAAAGTGGACGCTAGCTGTACTGACCTTCCCACATAAAACTTGAGAGCGGTAGTGTCGGCTAAGTAGCATACCTAGCCTCTCCTAGTAGCCATCCGACCATCGTCATCACAACAACATGGGGAGCGTGTCTCAGCACTGCCCTCCCACAACCTGGGGTATCAAAGTGACATAGGGTGGGAAATGCATCCATCCCTCTCAACATACTGGGTACATACTCATCAAACCATACTGCGTTGCTATCAAGTTTGTTGGTACGTGTCATCGTACCATCACTTGGAAATTAAGGCTCTTCTTCAAGATATGTATTGAGTCATACTTTGCATCACATACTTGGCTATCACATAGCCCCTGTACCCTGCAAGTTACCACTATGCAGACATGCATTCATAACAATATTAAATCAATAGTTGGTCCATATTATCAACATTAGTTCCTTTCATCACATAAAATCATAAAATCAATCGCATCGTGGATGGGTGCCCATGTACCACATCATACATATCACATCATATCAAGGATTACAATCAACTATATGTTTTTGTTATGAATTAATGAATCTGATGACGACTACTGCATGATAATCGCATAAGCACAATACTTTCATATAAATGATAATCATCATAACATTATAATCAAAGCATCTACATAGGCATGTTAATCATCGTAACATCATGATCAAAGCATAATATAAGCATGATAACATCATAATATCATAATTAGAGCATAATCCTGATAACATCATAACATCAGTAAATAATCACATATAACATGCCAAAATATAGTTTATGAAGTATAGTTGAGTCCACATATAATAAGTAAATACAGTGTAATAATTCTGAGTGATAAATATGCCGGATTCAAAATATGGGGCATTACATACACCCACCCTTCAAAAAACTTCGTCCCGAAGTTATGGTCAAAATAGTGAAGGAAAATCTCGACGCATAGTCTCTGTGTCCTCCCAGGTAGCAGATATTGGGCTATACTTGTCCCACTGGACCTTAACTTGGTCCACGTGTCGACTACGGAGCTGTCGAACTCTATGATCCAGTATACGTAATGGTTCAGCCGTGAAGGTTCCCTCTTCCGAGACCTACAAGTCCTTCAAATGAATCTTGTGAGACTCGTCGGCTATGTAATGTAGCAATACTGAAACATGAAATACATTATGAGTCCTATACAAGTGGGTTGGCAGTGCAAGATGATAAGCTACAGGTCTGATTCTTTCAAGAATCTCGAATGGCCCTATAAAGCAAGGTGACAACTTGGTCCCCTTTCCAAACCGAATGGTACTTTTATTCAGTCGGATGTGTATAAATACGTGATCCCCTACCTCATAACTTCTATCAGTTCTGTGTGCATCAGAATAACTCTTTTGTCTATCCTGTGCTTCTTTAAGCCGCTTCCTGATCTGTACCACTTTCTCTTCCATCTCCTGAAGAAACTCAAACCTGACTAAAACACGATCCTCCAACCTGTCCCAACTGAGTGGAGTCCTGCAAGCTCTCCCATACAATGCCTGGTATGGAGGCATACCAATGGAGCTGTGATGACTGTTGTTATATGCAAACTCTACTAGAGGAAGATATTTCTCCCACTGTGTCTGCTGATCCATAACATACATCCTAAGCATGTCCTCCATCACTTGATTCACCCTCTCTGTCTGCCCATCTGTCTCGAGATGATAAGCTGAGCTTAAGTTCAGCTGGGTCCCTAATGCTGACTGCATGCTTGTCCAAAATCTGGAGGTAAACTTAGGGTGTCGGTTAGAAATTATCTTCTTTGGAACTCCATGAAGGCGTACAATTTCATTTATGAATACCCTTGCTACATCCGTCACATCATAAGTGTCTCTTACTGGAATGAAGTGGGAACTTTTGGTAATTTTGTCGACCACCATGATTATAGCATTATGTCTCGAGGATGTGAGGGGAAATCCCACAACGAAGTCCATGGAAATGACTTCCCATTTAGTCTCAAGAATATCATGAGGATGTAAGAGACCGGCTGGGTGTCGATGATCTGCCTTGACTTCCTGACATTCTAGGAATTTCGAAACAAAATCAACTACATCGCTCTTCATACCGGCCCAGAAGAAGAGCTTCTTCATGTCTGCTTACATCTTCTTCACTCCAGGGTGCGTACAATAATGTGCCCTATGGGCCTCTCTAAGGATTGCTTCCCTGAGATCACCTTCTTTAGGGATATACATCCTCCCTTGGTACCGCAGCAACCCATCTTCCTCAATATGGTACCCATAATACTTCGACACACTCTTCTTCCCACCCTGAATATCTGAGGTTACCTTGATATACCAACCATCTCCCAAGAGTTGTTCAAGCACTTTCTCCTTCAAATCCACTCTCAAGGGTATTAAGGAGAAAGTCCTCGGCCTTCGGCTTAGAGCGTCTTCCACCACATTCTCCTTTCCTTTGATATATGAGATACCAAAGTCATACTCACTCATGAACTCACTCCATCATCGTTGCCTAGCATTTAGATCCCTTTGTGTAAAAATATACTACAAACTCTGATGATCTGTTTTAAGTGTGAAACTTCTGCCAACCAGGTAGTGTCTCCATAATTTTAGTGCCAGCATTACTACTACCAATTCTAGATCATGTGTGGCATATTGCTCCTCATGAGGCTTCAACTTACGAGATGTATAAGCTATTACCCCACCTTCCTACATTAGAACTGCTCCTAACCCTTGCTTCGAGGCATCGATATATACCATGAAGTCTTTATCCATGTCTGGTACCCGTAATATTGGTGCACTCGTCAACAATCTCTTTAATTCACCAAAAGCGGCATCACATTCATTGGTCCACTCATATCGGATTCCCTTTCGCTGCAAGGTTGTGATGGGTTTTGCAATTTTGGAGAATCCTTCCACAAATCCTCGGTAATACCTTGCTAATCCCATGAAGCTATGCACCTCATGCGCATTCTTCGGAATTGGCCAATCCTCGACGGCCTTCACCTTTTCTGGGTCCACTGAGATCCCTTCTCCTGAGATGATATGCCCTAAGTAGTGAATCTCCTTTTGGAAGAAAGAACACTTTTACAATTTACCAAATAGTTTATGTTCCCTTAAGCAAGTTAAGACTAACCACAAGTGCTCCTCGTGCTCCTTCTCGTTCTTAGAACATATAAGAATGTCATCTAAGAATACCTGAACAAAGTCATCAAAGTAATTCCGAAAGACACTATTCATGAGGCTCATGAATACTGTTGGAGCATTGGTCAAACAAAATGGTACTAATACAAACTCATAATGCCCAAATCGAGTTTGAAAAGCAGTCTTAGAAATGTTATTTCTTTAATCCTAAGCTGGTGATACCCCGACCGCAAATCAATCTTAGATAAGACTGATGCACCTTTCATCTGATCAAATAGGTCATCAATTCTTAGTATAGGATACCTGTTCTTCACTGTGAATTTGTTCAAATCCCTATAATCTATGCACAGTTGCAGGGATCCATCCTTCTTCTCAACAAAGATCACTGGTGCTCCCCATGGTGAGATAATAGGTCTAATCAGTCCCAAGTCTAGCAACTCTTTTAGTTGGATCTGTAACTCTCGAAGCTTAGGGGTTGTCATTCTATAAGGAGTATTTGAGATCAGCTCTGCACCGGGTTTCAGTTCGATCATGAAATGAATCTATCGTTCTGGAGGTAGTTGTGGAAGTTCTTCTGGAAAGACATCCTTGAACTTAGATAATACTGGGTAAGAATTCAAGGAAGGTCCCTTACTATCACTCACCGTCTCAACTAAAAACAACTGACATTCTTGTCTTAAACACCTTTTCGCTTTCACCGCGGAGATGAAAGGGAGGGATATTTTCCTTTTTCAACCCTGGATTTGAATAGCTCAACCCTCATCATCAAGGCACAAGAATTTCTTTTCATAGCAATCCATGAAATCTCTATGGCCCTCTAACCAATCCATGCCGACAATGAGGTCATAGGTGCCCAAATTGGTGACATAAGCATCCATCTTAGTGGTGCATACTCCTAAATCAACTTGACACCCCCTTACCTTAAGACCTTTTGTCTGTTTAACCCCTGAAGCCATCTCGACCGATTCAAAATCATCATGCTCGCAGGCTGCCAACCCACATTTATCTAATGCATATGGTGAAATAAAACTATCTGTTGCACCAGGATCAAATAAAATTTTAAGTTTGACATTGTTTACTTTAACAGTGGATTCTGCGATAGTGGACTGATGTTCTGCCTTGTGGTTGTGAACAGTTGCATGAATCTGATGAGTGTTATCAGAATTGCTAATGGATGTTTTTCGTTCCTGCTGCTGGTTTGCCCCTTAGGACAATCCCACTAAAAATGAGGACCTCCACATCCCCAACAAGAGACATTAGGTGGTGCTTGCATGTTGCTGGTAGGAGTCCTCTAGGATGTGTTCCTTCCCCTAGATCCTCTAAAACCTCCCAATCCTTTATAGGAATTGCCCTGCATTTGTCCTCGGTTCCCATGGTTTGTTGACGAAGCTTGCGATACTGAGTTAACTGAAGTGTTACCTCTCGGGGTGAACCTGTTACCATAAGGAGGAGGTCTGGACTGCCCTCCTCTGAAGTATGGTCATGGGGCCTTCCCCGTAACATACTAATTGGATCTTATCAACTTGCTTCCTCCCTTTGCATCTGACATATCCTCAACATAGCGAGCATACTCAACTGCCATGGCAACTGATGATGGCTTCCACATCCGTACTGCAGCCCTGATCTTGTAGTTGAGTCCATACACAAATCACTCCACCTGTCGATCATCCGAGTCCAAGTATGGGACATACTTTACCAATTCCATGAATCTCGCTTCATATTCTTCGACTGTCATGTTTCCCTATACCAAAGCATGAAAGGAACCCGCCTGTTGTTCCCTGTAATAAGCTGGAAGATACTTCATGTTGAACATCTCCTCGAATGACTCCCATGAAACAGACAAAGGAGTAAGATGCAATTGTTTCTCGAGGTTGGACCACCAATTTAGGGCATCGCCCTTTAGTTGGAAGATAGCCATTCTAGCCTTGGAACTTGAGGTATACTCATTTAGTGCGAAGCACCTCTTCATACCCTCGAGCCGTGCTTCGGCGTGCTTACCCGGTCGTCCTCCTGAGAAATTGAGAATTTTGATCTTCTACAGTTCTCTAGAAATATCCTGAAGCAGTTCTTTCCTTGGGCCCTGTACCCTCTCAGAGTTTTCTCAGCTCACCTATGTGGTTTCTACCTCTATGATCCTCTCCGATTGCCTGGTTAGAGTGGCCATGATGGTTTCCAAGGATCCCAATATCACCCCCATCTCAGGACTGGAGGTTGTCCTTGGCGGTGTCGGTGGTGGGGTCTGTGGTGGTGGTGAGGGTGGTTGACCTGGGGTCTGTGGTGGCGGCGAGGGTGGTTGACCTCGACCCCGCCCTCAACCTCGACCTCGACCTCTGCGTGTTTGAACCACGATAATTCTTGACATGTTCAACAACATTATGCCATTATTATCTAAACTTAATAATTGCAGAGATAAAATTTAGTTATGCAATGCTTATATTTATGCATAGAGACAAATTGTCAATATTCACGTAAAACTTGCATAGTCACTTTCATTAAACGATTTAGTCTTGGGTTTTAATCTGTGCCTTAACTTTTAGCCCGTAATGCTAGTCTCAGCAGTCTCTTGTTTTTCTTATTTCACATCCATCTCACCTCTTCGACTATCAGTCAAAGTCTCGATAATGCCTTAAGTTTAATACTTGAATTTCCAATAACATAGACTAACTAACGTTACCATATCTAAGTTTCAATGTTATCTATATTGTTAGGTTTACAATTAACATTCAACTACCAACTTTTAACATTGAAATGCTATGGCTAAACATTTAATGTTACATTAAAGCAAAATAACATTAAATATTGTATTTAATTAACCTAACCTCTGTTTTAATCATACAACTTATCTAAGCTTAATTAAACATAACATCTAAAATAGATGAATTATAACGCAATAAAATTAGTTAACTTAAATACAACTTATACTAAATGTTAATATATTAACAAGTTTCAATGTTAAAGAATAATAAAATTTAACATTGTCAAATTATGATTTTTCTCTATCACAAGTTTCTTATGAAATTATGATTTTTCTGTATCATTGTTTGTTATCTTTGTTAAGATAAACTCCCCACATTTTTTTTATTGATTTTGATGCTTCCTCGTTTTGTGTATATTAACGACGTATTGTATGTTTTCTTATATATTTTTTTTATATATTGGCGAGGTAATATATGATAATTTTATATTGGCAGAGAAGGCAGGCTTCGAACTCTCAAACTCCTCACATTTAAAAATTAAATTTGGCTTCTGCTTGCTTGTTTTGTTTTGACTATATAGATGAGATAATTTGACATTTTTATTTAGTAGATATATTGAAATCACACATTCAAATAAAAAAGTAAAATAGGTTACAGAAGTTTAATATTCAAAATATAAAATTTATAATTTATAATTATAATTAAAATGTATTTTATTATTTTGATAAAACCCTAAATAAACTATTAAAATAAAACAGTCCCATCAACATTAATATATTAGCTTTTCCTGAGAATATTTATTTGGCAGAGCATTCATCATAATGTCTATAAAATATTTTGCAGATCATTCATCATGATGTGTATAGTTCACGAGATGACAGGTTGCAGATGACTCTAGGTTTCACCCATGGGTTATATTTTTCATTTGTTCCGCATTAATGCTTTCTGCCATTGCTTTAGGAAGATTGCTTGGCAGAATATTTATATTAGGTGTTTTTACAATTTAATAATAATAATCAAATTTTATTAAAAACTTACTCCGAAATAATAACCTACCTTCCAGCCCACCCCGTGAGGCTCACCATCCTTCTCATAATTCACCATCGAGCTCCACCAATCACCATCTCCCACCGTCCTTCTCCGTCGTTCCCTTTTCTCCCATGCAGCCCAACGCCCACGTGACTTGAGGCTGCATGCGCCCCACCTGTCCACCAACATGCAGCCAAGGCAACCGGTGCATGGCATGGACTCCCCCCACGCCCCTTCAAGAACCCTTTCGTTCGTACCCGCGCGCGAGGTCCTTCTCCGCCCAGCAGGCCAAGGGTTTCGTGGATAGGTAGCGTGTTCAGGCCTATCCAGTATATATGCTAGCAGGTCCTCCAAGCAGAGAGAATGGGGGGTTTTCAGACTGCTGTTGGAAGGGATTATTGGCACATGGCGCAAGAAGCAGCATCATGATAACGGAGGTGAGATCAATGCAGTTGGTATGTGTGTTGCCAATACCACCATAGATCACATTTCATTTACTCCCCACCCCTTTCATAATGTCCCTCTAATGGAGTCCTCAACCAATGCAGAGAGATCTTCTCCTCACGCAGGAATTGTCCACTGTGCATCTTCGCCTGGCTGTGGGGGATCGCCAGGGCCGGATTGCCATATGGGACGCACGATCCAGACAAGTCACCGATTGGATGGCTATAGGGGAAGAAATGGGTGATGGCATCCAAGATCTCTCTTGGCTGCAACAGAAGCACTCAAATCGTTGGCTTTTGATGGCAATTCACAGGTCTTCTCTCTTAGCGATCTAGAATACAGCATCTGTAGTCCAGCAGCATCGGAATGTTTTGGAGCTTAAGAACTTTGAGGAAAATGTGTGCATCAAACACAAAGCTGTTGTTTTTAATAATTTTTTTTATATTAGGAATATTGAACCACAAATGGTGTTTGTGAACTAGTCTGTGACTGTAAATCCTTACTTGGCACAACAAATTTTGCAACGTAGAAATGATTAACTGGTAGTTGGTATATCTGGGATGTTGGATGGCCAATCCTGCTACGTTTTCGATATGGCTATAGCTACGAATGGAAATTCATATCTCAACATCGAGGTAGCAGGGAGAGTGTAAGTTCTTTCTCATCGTAGTTGATTGATGGAGGAAGTAGGGGTCAGTTTTACAATAGAAAAGGTTGAATGGATCCACAATATTTCTTCGCAAAGGTAAAGCACTGCCCCCCGTCTTCACATGCAGTATAGCTTTTGATTATGTAGATTATGCAGTAAATAAAGTCCTAGTTTATCCCATAGTTTACCTAGCACCATTTTATTTTAATGATCCAGTAAATTATGCTAATGATTATGCTCTTTATCCAGCGAAAGAAGCAATGGACTCATCCGGACATCGCTTCTTTCTTTTCCTTGTTGCAATATTTTTCTGCAGTCTTTTAGCGTAAACCGACTTAACTAGAGGATTTTCACATGGCCTAGAAAAAAAAACTATGTATGTAAACATCTTGGCCTCGTGGAGGGCTTGGTAAAATTTATACTCTACTCCTCTCTTAAATTTTATTTTTTAATTATTGTTAGAGGACTACCATTTGGACTATTACTCCAAATCCCTAAAATGACAGAAATAAACATAGCAAGACAGAATGCAATTATATTAAAGTTCAGTGATTGATTCAGGTGAGCCACGCTCCGATAATTTTGTGCACACGTGCCATTGGGAATGTCAAAGACAATACTGCAGCCCACTAGGCAGAAGAGATTAACGAACGTGGTTGTAGTTCGCTTGAAGAGTCATGGAATGCGGTTTGAAATAGCATGTTATAAGAATAAAGTGTTGTCATGGCAGTCAGGAGTGTAAGTTTTGATAACCCTTTAATCCAAAAGTGTAAGTTTTCCATAATTCTTTTGCTTTTCCAGAGATACTGGTGTTATCAGTTCAATGAAGTTCACTGAATCGTTAAAAGTTTTGATGAAAATCGCTCTAATTTTGTATAAATATATCCTCATTTGAGATACAGTCTGCTCCTTCTATATTTGTGTTTTATATATACACCCAATACAATTTTCAGTCCATAGCCCATCATCTTAGCTGGTACTTCAGCTGGAATTTGAAGAACCTCCTATGAACTTGCATTTTGAATGTTTAGAAGATAAAATTAGCCCAAAATGTGTAGTTCTCTCTAGTAACAATAAATTTTCTCTTTAAAAGAGACCCTGAGCTTAACAATTTTTTTTCTTTGATAACCATTTTTAATATAAATATGTTCGTTATCATCTCAAACCCTAGTGTGATGAAGATCATGATCTGTGCACAGTTGTTTCAATTTAGACTTGTGCTATGTACATTAAAATGCTTTTAAGGGTTTATGGTCACAATGGAGGTATCCATGTATCATGCTGGCCTATGGCCAGTGAGGTTGATTTGAGAAGTATCAAGTAAAAGTGATGTGTTTCAATTTGAAACAGTATTATGGATATTAATGGCTTAAAATAATTTCTATATATATTTTTTTTTCATTCGAATATATCAATTGCGAGCCCTCTGGTTCCAGATTTGGAACCATGGCTCTGATACCATTCTGTAATGCTCTGCTTGTTGGGTAGAGCACTAAGTCCTAAACTTTAACAGCAAAATGACATTTACTCTTCTTTTGATTTTTTTTTATGGATTCATTTATTTGTAAAATAACGAGAGGGTTCACCGAAAAAAACCTGAACCTTAGCGAGCTGAAGATAGTCCTTAAATCTTGCTCCTGTAGCCTTGCCTCTCCCTTGTCTGAGCCTGTCTGAGCCTTGATTCCAATTTGGATGATCCACCCTGCCGACCAGCATTGAACTTGCTGGCCCTAGGAAACCGACGGGTTTCCTAGCCCTCGAGCCCATGTGCCGATAAACCTGATAGAAACTTCCTTGTTTGATGAGTGTAATTCTTCTCCTAGAGTTAACCCTCTCCTCCAATTTTCTTCCCTTCCTTGCTCTCTTCTTCTATAAAAATTCTCTTCCCCCAAAATACCCAGAAAAAATCCCCCCTCCTCAACCATTCGATCCCCCATCTTACCCCTCCCTCCCCTCCTTTATTCCACCACATTTTCTTCTTCCACCGCCTCCTTCATATTTAAAATAATAAGTTTTATTTAGTTCTTTTCTTGGGCAGTTCAACTAGTTCAGGTTTTTATTAAGACATTCGTTGTATGCAATTATTTTTTCTTGAATTGTACAATTTTCACCTGGGATGAGATGGTGGGAAATTACTAGATGTTTATCCTATTGAATTGAATGTGTAAATTTAAAACATAACCGGCTATCATACAATTACACAATTATTGTTTGTTTAAGGTTTTATGCTAAATGGTAAAATAATGGTAATAATATTATTGTAAATTATTATATGTTATTAATAAAATCTTAAGTACTTAATAATAAAAATATTGATAATAGATAATGACAACAAAATAAAATAACAATTATTATTATTAATCAATAATAACTAATTGCGGTATTATTATTAATTGATTGAAATGATAACATCGACATATTTATGTTTGTTAAGTCCCCCAGCACATCGACTTGTAATAAATAAGGTACATTTACAGGTTTAAATAAATCACAATTACTTAGTTAACCCATCCAACTATTTAATGTTTTTCAATTAATATTTCATACTAGTGTGCATGTGTGAGGTGTGCATGCATGGCCAGTACATGCACAGGTTGCACATGTACTATAGAAAAAACCCCTAAATTCTAGCTGATACAAATAATATTTCACGTAACAAGACCAATATACAGATATAATATGATTTCTTTTGACATTCAGAGTTATTTAATAGTTATGTTCTTATTAATCAGTTAATTAAGATTGGTACCTACCATCACTAACCAGGTATCATAAATGTCCAACACTCAACAATAATAACTAATATGTCAAACCATCCTAACCTACGTCCACATCCTCCCTATCCTTCCTCTGCTAGTACAAAGTGGACGCCAGTTGTACTGACCTTCCCACACAGAACCTGAGAGCGGTAGCGTCGGCTAAGTAGCAGACCTAGCCTCTCCTAGCAGGCATCCAACCATCGTCATCACAACAACTTGGGGAGCGTGTCTCAGCACTGCCCTCCCACCACCTCGGGTATCAAAGTGACATAGGGTGGGAAATGCATCCTTCCCTCTCAACATACTGGGTACATACTCATCAAACCATACTGCGTTGCTATCAAGTTTATTGGTACGTGTTATCGTACCATCACTTGGAAATTAACGCTCTTCTTCAAGATATGTATTGAGTCATACTTTGCATCACATACTTGGCTATCACATAGCCCCTGTACCCTGCAGGTTAGCACTATGCAGACATGCATTCATAACAATATTAAGTCAATAGCTGGTCCATATTATCAACATTAGTTCCTTTCATCACATAAAATCATAAAATCAATTGTATCATGGATGGGTGCCCATGTACCACATCATACATATCACATCATATCAAGGATTACAATCAACTATATGTTTTTGTTATGAATTAATGAATCTGATGACGACTACTGCATGATAATCGCATAAGCACAATACTTTCATATAAATGATAATCATCATAACATTATAATCAAAGAATCTACATAGGCATGTTAATCGTCGTAACATCATGATCAAAGCATAATATAAGCATGATAACATCATAATATCATAATTAGAGCATAATCCTGATAACATCATAACATCAGTAAATAATCACATATAACATGCCAAAATATAGTTTATGAAGTATAGTTGAGTCCACAGATAATAAGTAAATACAGTGTAATAAGTTTGAGTGATAAATATGCCGGAGTCAAAATATGGGACATTACATGTAACCTCCCATATTTTGAATAGGCCTGTTTATAAGTTATACATACTGCACTTTATTGTTTATTATCTTTTGGACTCACCTTGAATGAGTAAGATTTATTTACGACATGATGGACTGAGATTACGATGTTACGATTATTATTATGACACTATAATTATGATGTTACTATGTTTACGATGTAACCATGGTTATTAGGTTAGTATGTTTATGCAGTTATGATGTTGTGATTATTATGGAATTCATTTATTTTACGATCATAGTATATGTTTAAATGTTTTCATTGATAAAATGTGAAATATATGATGTGGTACGTGGATACCATCTTATGGTGTGATAGATTTCATTATTATATGTCATCTATACATGTGATGAAATAAAATTTCTACGTGAAATGAAATAATGATGATGATATGGATCAATTGGTGATTGGGTAGAAATGCTTGTTATGAAGATGTGCTTTTTGAAATACTAAACCACAAGGAAAAATAGGATAAGCTATAGTTGAGTACTGAATATGATGTGTTGATTAGTACTTATTTATGAAATGAACCTTATTGACCAAACTAATGATACGATCACACATTTCGATAATATTGATAGAAACAGAGAACAATATGATAGGGTATATACCCAGTATGTTGAGAGGGATGGATGTATTTCCCACTCTATGTTACTATGATACCCGAGGTTGTGGGAGGGTCATGATAAGACATGCTCCACATGTTGTTATGATGATGATGGTCATATGCCTACTAGGATAGGCTAGGTCTACTATCTAGCTGACACTACCACTCTCATGTTCTTTATGTGGTCAGGTCGGTGAAATCGACATCCACTTATTTACTAGCAGAGGAAGGATCAGGAGAATGTGGAAGTAGGTTAGTATGGGAGGATGTGTTAGTTAGTATTGTTGAGGGTTGGGTGTTCCTTGATACCAATTTAGTTGTAGTAGGTACCCTTCCTTGGACTTAATTGATTAAACCAATGTAAACATGAAAAAAATAATAGTAAGAAATCTTGTAAGGTTAACTAAGAAAATAAATCGATGATGTTTTAGTAATGTTATTTTGTGTGTATACTTGTTCACTTTGCATGAAGGATTATTAGTATTTGTTAGCATTTATGTATAGGTAATATGATGTATGTTTATAGTACATTTCCAGCCCATGCATACGCTGGCCATGCATGCACACCTTGCATATGTACGCTAGTGTCATTATACAAATACTTTCATTGTGTAAGTTGTTGTGAATGTGTAAGTTGATTATACATTGAACCTAGACATATAATGAATTCTAAGTTATTTAAATATGTGTTAAAAAAAATCATTAAATTTTCATTTATTATAATCGATCACGATAATAGGCAAATGAATAAGTATCGGCAGTTAAGAATTTGTCACATATGAATTGCCAATATAATACAAGTGCATTTTTTAAATTCTCTTCCATGATTATTTAAACCTTCATAGTTACTTTTTTTATAAAGATAAGGGTACTAGGTTTTTATTAAGGAACATAATTATTAAACAACAGTTACAAGTATGGTTATTAGCTCACCATCTATTAGTATTTTATTATTATTTAATTATTAATATTGTTGTTATTATTACTATCATTTAATTAATATTAATAATGATAATAAGTTTTGTTTTCATAGCTATTGTTCAACAAATAAAATAATAAATGAATTAATTAAATATATTATTGATTTCATTAAATCATTTAAAATGGTAGATTAAATTCATTAATTATTAAAACTCGCAAGATAAGGTAGGATTCATTATATTAATATTTTGTTCAGATCTTGAATTGAATAAGATAATAAAGATAACTGAGTACAAAAATTGAAGGGTCAACCTCCTCACTAACAAATTATTATTTTATTCCATAAATTTAATGTTTGAATCGTGAGTGCGACTTGTAATTTAACCCACTATCTCGATAAGATCATGAATTGAGCACTTCAAGAGAAATAGTAATTATTGTACAATAAATAGTTTTAATTAACCATAATGGAATTTAATTGCTCAAGACAATGGGTACAATATATTGAATAAATTCTACATTTTACTGTTTGCTGGTTTATGTCAAAATTTCGTGGTTTTCACATACAGTCGGTTTTGCATTGGCTGTAGGTTACTTATGAAATTTTACTGAACAATTAAACACACAGTAAAATACACTAACAGGCTGAAAAACACATATAAAAATCACACCATAAAATGATAGACTCAGAGATTTTTGGCCAAAATCAAGCCCTGGAAAAACCCCCACGGGGAAAACCAGTTAGAGAGAGAGAGAGAGATTTTATTATGCTTCAGGAAAAAATCAGACATTCATTTATAGTCAAAAACCAACTTATCTCAACCCAGTAAAATGACTCAGCAAGCTGCCTCGATTTCTGTGCAAGGCTGTCTCGTTTTTCGTGCAAGTCCTTCTCGAAAAATGTGCCTAAAAAACCCAACAAAGTATGCCCTCGATTTCTGTTCCAAATAGCAATTAATGTTGCCCTCGATTTCTGTGCAAAGTCACAAAAATCTGTACAGTACGGACTGCAATAAATGCAGTCGTACGGCCTCGAAATCCATGCCACAGAAATACAGTCTGCTGCCTCGATAAATGTGCCTGGAATCTTCCTCCAAATCAGTGCCAAATCCGTACCGTACGGCCGGTAATAAATGTTGCCATACTTCTCGAAATTTGTGCACACAATAAATGCTACTGTACTCCTCGATTTCTGTGCCTGCAATTTAATGAAGGTCGTACTCCTCGAAATCCGTGTCAGCAAATATCACCTCAGTTTTCGTGCCAACTGAAAATCTCTCTCAGCTGGTGTCTTGAAAATCGTGCCCACTCTCCTTCTTCAGCTCTCTCTTCTTCCTTCTCCTCTCAAGAATGAAAAGTGAATTGTTTTGCCTCCCTCAACCCTTTTTGTCTAAACCCTAAGTGGGAATCTAATCCAACGGTGGAGAAAGATCCAATCCAATGGCTAAGATTCAATGAGAGTAAAAATCACATTTATTTAAATCACTTAAATAAATTTACTCACCCACTTAAATTTATCAAAAAGTGACTTTAACTTTATAAAGTCTCATTAAGTAGCTTTTAATGTGAGGGTCACCTTTTTCCCTTTTCTAAGTGACTTAGGCAAAAAGTCACTTAGGGAACAAATTCCTAGGTACAAAACTAACACTCCCTCTTACCGAGGAAGGTGTTCTGCACCACTCCCAACTTATCTCTGAAGAAGACAAACTTCCCCTTCCCCAAATACTTCGTCAGAATGTCTGCTACCTGCTCATCAGTGGATATATACTGTAGCTCAACTACCCCTCTCTGAACATAGTCATGGATGAAATGGTACCTGATCTCAATGTGCTTCGACCTGTCATGAAACAATGGATTCTCAGAGAGCTGAATGCAACTCTGATTGTCACAATAGATCACCGTAGGCCTAAGCTGCTGATCAAATAAATCTACCAATAACTTGCGAAGCCACAGTGCTTCACAAGTAGCCTGACTGGCTGCCATATACTCAGCCTCAGCAGAACTCAGTGCAATGGACTTCTGTTTCCGATTGAACCACAACACTACTACCGAGCCCAAACTAAAACAACAACCGAAAGTTCTCTTCTGATCCCTCACACAACCTGCCCAGTCTGAATCTGTGAACCCAATCAAGCTGACTCCACCCGAACCCCTGTAGTCCAGACCATAATCCACCGTACCTGCAAGATATCTCAGTATGTGCTTTGCGGTAGTCCAGTGCACACTCCTAGGCTCAACCATGAACTGACTAAGAGTGTTAACCGCAAAACATAATTCTGGCCTGTTATTGACCAGATACATCAATGACCCAATGAGCTGACGATATAAAGTGGGATCCACCAACTTACCCTCGGAAGCATGAAGTTGCTTCCAGTTGGTGATCATAGGCGTACACATCGTCCTGCAGTCCTCCATCCAAAATCTCTTCAGAATATCAACTGCATACTTCCCCTATCCATGGAAAATATGTTCAGGATCCTACCAAACCTCCATCCCCGAATAGTAATGCATCGGTCCAATGTCTGTCATCTCGTACTCCGATGCTAGATCTCTCTTGCAATGTGCAATGAGACGCTCATCACCTATGATAAATATATAATCAACATATAACAAAAGAATGAGCGAATCTCCTCCAACCACAATGAAGTATAGGTTGGGATCAGCCTCACTCTTCTGGAATCCCATCGATGTCAAGTAAGTATCAATCCTGGAGTACCAAGCTCTAGGAGCTTGCTTCAGTCCGTACAAGGCTTTCCCCAGCCTGCACACATGAGAATCTCTCACATGGATCTCAAATCCCTATGGCTGCTCTAAATATACCTCCTCCTGTAGAAGACCATTGAGAAATGCAGTCTTCACATCCATCTGGTGGATCTTACAACACATCTCTGCTACTATAGATATAACTGCCCTGATAGAAGAATACCGAGCAATAGGAGCAAATGTCTCATCATAGTCAACTCCCTCAGCCTATGAGAACCCCCACGCCACAAACTGAGCCTTGTACTTCTCCACACTACCATCTGCAGCACGCTTTATCTTGTAAATCCACTTGGAAGTCACAACTAACTTCCCCTCAGGTCTTGGCACTATCTCCCAAGCATCATTCTTCATGATGGAATGGTACTCTTCCATCATGGAATCTCTCCATACCTGATGTTGGGAAGCCTCCTCAAATGTGGATGGCTTAGATTCATGAAGACTCGCAACAAGGGCCATATCATCCCTGTCTAGCACCACACCATACCTGTCTGGCTCCACCACTGTCTTGATCTACTCCTGGGGCCTACCAAATGCCTCTGCGTCCTTCAAGGTCTCCTGAAGCCACTTAGGCTTCCTCTTCCTTGAAGACTGCTCCTCCCAAACTGGTCTTGGGCTCTCCTCATCTGACGAAGTCCCAGTAACTGAAGGTCCAACACCCCGAGGACCAGTACCTGATGAACCTGAGCCTGACGAACATGTGATCTGAGGACTCAACCCTGAACCTATCCCTGAAACTGTCCCTGAAGTGCTAGCCACCTGAATCACTGAACCTGTAGAAGCTGTGCCTGTATCCTGTGATCTAGTCACTCCAAAAACCTGTGGACCTGATAGCTGCATCGAATAAGCTTGTACCAACTGAGGTGTGGGAGCTAGTGTCTCCCCCTACTCTAACTCCCTAGACTTCCTGAAGGCTCTCTCCTCATCAAAATTCACTTCCCGCCAAACAAAAACTCTCCTCGAGCTAGGTAAGTAAAGCCGATAGGCCTTCGAAGTCTCGTCATATCCCACAAATATGCCTCTCTCTACGATGGGATCAAACTTCGTCCTCTTCTCAGAAGGGACGTGAGAGTAAGTCAACGAGCCAAATATGCGAAAGTGGCCCACCTCAGGCTTCTTGCCTGAATACATCTCCTCAGGAGTCTTACTCCCCACTTCCCTGTGAGGACTCTTGTTCTGTAGATAAACTGCAGTGCTACATGCCTCTGCCCATAGAAATAAAGGTAACCCCTGATCATGAAGCATCGCTCTGGCTACCCCCACAATCGACCTATTCTTTCTCTCTGCTACTCCATTCTGCTCAGGAGTGTAAGGAACCATCAACTGTCTCTGAATGCCCTCCTGTCTGCAGAATGCATCAAACTCCTTGGAGGTATACTCACCCCCATTGTCTGATCTCAACATCCAGATCTTCCTCCCCGTCTGCTTCTCCACAAGGGCTTTGAACCCTTGGAAGACTCTCAACACAAGTGAGGACTTCTTGCTCCTCAAGAAGTAGATCCAGGTCTTCCTAGAGTAGTCATCAATGAAACTAATGTAGTACTCAAAACCTGTCAAAGACAAAGATGACATAGGACCGCATATTTCAGAATGGATAAGATCTAGCACCCCTGCAGCTCTCGTGTCACTGCTTGGAAAGGCAGTCTTGGTGTACTTTCCCAAAGCACACCCCCTACACACATCACTCTGCTCAATGCTAAACTCCGGTAATCCTGTAACCATGCTCCTCAACAATCTGAGAGTTGGGTGATGTAGGTGGGCCATCCTCCAATGCTAAATCTCACATAGCTCACTGCTACTGCTGTGTGCTAGAGCGCATTGTGGCTGAAACAAGAGCTTGTACATCTTTCCACATCTGACTCCAATGTCCATGGCACTAGACATACCTGTAGCCCTGGGATACACCTGCAATCTCCCATCTAAAAAGCACACCCCAAGACCCCTGTCCTCAATAGTGGAAACTGACACAAGGTTCTTCTTCAGCCTAGGGACATACAACACATCCCTCAGAGTCATGAGACTCATCGACGCCCTCTGAAATGTAATGGTCCCCCGACCAACAGCTCTAACAACGGTGTTGTCTCCAAGGACAACCTCCACATCTCTACCTGTCTGAGATAGCTCCGAGAACATCTCTCGAGCTCCATTCATGTGGCTCAAGGCTCCGCTGTCAATATACCAAGTAGTAGAGGTGGATGGACTCCCCTGATGACCTGCCAACAATGAATGCTCAATATCCATATCCATGTTTATGCTGGTGGCTAAAGAAAGTCTCTCTCTCTCCATCTGTCCAGCATAAAGGGAAAACTCCCTCTGAAATGCATCACCAAATTCATCAACATTTGTTGAGGCTGTTGTCTGATGTCCCTGTCCCTTCTTCTTCTTCTTGCTTGGACACTGTGAGTCATAGTGCCCAAACGCCTGACATGCATAACACTTGATTTTACTCAAGTCTTTCTTCCGCCCACTCTACTGCTAGTGCTGCTTGGCCCCACCCTTCTTGGGACCCTTCTTCTTCTTGCCCTTAGCTGCCAAATCCACATTCTCATCATCAACCCCACTATGAGATGTACTTCCCTGTACAAGACCTCTCCTAGTCTCCTCCTGCACAAAGTCATCCCAAAGTCTGTCCCAGGTAGGTAGGTTCTCTCTGCCCACTATGGCTTGCACAAATGCACCCCAGGGCTTTGAAGCCCCATTCACTGTTGTGTGTACAAGCTCTGTAGGGGCTACCACCTCCCCAACTGCTGCAAGTTCATCCTTAACTATAGAAATCCTGGTAAGATATGCTGTGACTCCCTCACCCCCATTCATCTTTATACTTTTGAGTTTCTCTCTAAGAACCATCTTTCTGTTCTCATTGTAACTCTCATACAAACTGATCAAGGCTGACCACATTAAGTGTGCCCTAGTCTTGCCTGAAATGTGAGGGATTATGTGGTCTTTAACCGCATCTAGAATGATCCTCCTAGCTTTACAGTCCTGCTTGTTGAAGGCTGATAGAGCTGCTACATCTATTGATGCGGGAATGACAATCAGATTTGCTGTAGTGTTCCTAACTACATCCGGCCATAACTCATTCTCTTCTAGTAATAGTAAAATTTTGGCCTTCCACGGCACAAAATTTCCTATCCCATCCAGCCTATCCTCCAATCTAAGACCCATGGCCATCTCTTCACCAACCCAACAAAGTGCTGCTCACTGACAGAAGGTAAAATACTAAAAAATTCTGAGTTCTAAAAATTTCTGTGTGTCTACAAACTATCACTGTTTTCTGCCCCCAAGCTCTGATACCATGAATAAATTCTACGTTTTACTGTTTGCTGGTTTATGTCAACATTTCGTGGTTTTCACATACAGTCGGTTTTGCATTGGCTGTAGGTTACTTATGAAATTTTACTGAACAATTAAACACACAGTAAAATACACTAACAGGTTGAAAAACACATATAACAATCACACCATAAAATGATAGACTCAGAGATTTTTGGCCAAAATCAAGCCCTGGAAAAACCCCCACGGGGAAAACTAGTTAGAGAGAGAGAGAGATTTTATTATGCTTCAGGAAAAAATCAGACATTCATTTACAGTCAAAAACCAACTTATCTCAACCCAGTAAAATGACTCAGCAAGCTGCCTCGATTTTTGTGCAAGGTTGTCTCGTTTTCTGTGCAATTCCTTCTCAAAAAATGTGCCTGAAAAACCCAACAGAGTCTGCCCTCGATTTCTGTGCCAAACAGCAATTAATGCTGCCCTCGATTTCTGTGCAAAGTCACAAAAATATGTACAGTACGGACTGCAATAAATGTATCCGTACGGCCTCGAAATCCATGCCACAGAAATACAGTCTGCTGCCTCGATAAATGTGCCTGGAATATTCCTCAAAATCAGTGCCAAATCCGTACCGTACGGCCGACAATAAATGTTGTCGTACTTCTCGAAATTTGTGCACACAATAAATGCTGCTGTACTCCTCGATTTCTGTGCTTGCAATTTAATGAAGGCCGTACTCCTCGAAATCTGTGTCAGCAAATATCACCTCAGTTTCCGTGCCAACTGAAAATCTCTCTCAGCTGGTGTCTTGAAAATCATGCCCACTCTCCTTCTTCAGCTCTCTCTTCTTCCTTCTCCTCTCAAGAATGAAAAGTGAAGTGTTTTGCCTCCCTCAACCCTTTTTGTCTAAACCCTAATTGGGAATCTAATCCAACGGTGGAGAAAGATCCAATCCAATGGCTAAGATTCAATGAGAGTAAAAATCACATTTATTTAAATCACTTAAATAAATTTATCAAAAAGTGACTTTAACTTTATAAAGTCTCATTAAGTAGCTTTTAATGTGAGGGTCACATTTTTCCCTTTTCTAAGTGACTTAGGCAAAAAGTCACTTAGGGAACAAATTCCTAGGTACAAAACTAACATATATATATTAGTTTATTGTGATTTAACATTTTAAAATAAGAAGGGAATAAATGTTTTGGGTTTCGTGGAATTTTATGGGGGCGATGGAGTAAGCCGAAAGGATTGAGGAGGAAAATGGTATTTAGGTGAGATTTTTTGGGAGAGAAGGGGGGGTTCTTTTGGGGAATTTTATTTTGGGAAGGAGACTTAGTTTTATTTTGATGAGAAAAGAGGAATACCGAGGAGGGATTTAAATTGAGGATTTGAGGAGGTGGGAAACTAAAAGGAAATGAAAGGGTGAAAACTGCATTGTTGATTGAAGTATCTTGAATTAAGAAAAGATTCTATTTGGATTATCGAATTGTGGGATCAAAGTTAGGAATCCCGTAATTTTCCTAAGTCCAACATGATAAGTTGGTTGGCAGGGTGGTTTATCGGTTTGGTTAATAAGGCTTGGTAAAAGGGTGCTACGGGAGAAGGGAACGGGAGCTACGAGAAATATATACAAACTATGAAACTAGGTATTCTACAAGCATTAACTTAGTTTTTTTTTCAATTTTTACATGAAATGGAAATATGTTTTCAATAATAAAAAAAACTTACCCTATGAGTATGCTACAAAAATTATATTTCATCATAATGCAATAGAATTACATTAAACTAATAATTATTGATATTATATTAGAGACTCTAACTAAGTTAGATGCTTAGATATGGTAAATTTGGAGGATCCTCCAAAAGGAGGAGCCCTACACATTTGATCCATACACTTTGGCACCATATCCACTAGCTCAAACACTCAGACCTTAAGGACCCTCCTACAGAAAAAAAAGGGAACAATATTTAGTAGGAAACAATACAACTACTAGAATAGGTAAATTGATTGCAGGGAACATTATTTTCCCCAAAGTATCTGTAACATGTGGAACAACCTGCAGGAAACATATACAAGGGTTAGGAATATAGATATACATGTCAATCACTTAATTCCTAAACTATTTGCATTGTACAACAATGCAACTTCTTGATAGATTGACTTATATATATAGTTTGGTATAAAAATAGATCATCAAATTCACAAAGTATTATCTCCACATTCTTTATTTTCTTTAAGGTAAACCTTGCTTCCTACAAAAGAAAAGATAAAATCAGAAAAACCAATAAGTGTATTAAATAAAAAGTTAGTTTTGAAACCTTTCAGATTCAATGATATAATTTTTTTGCCACTGCCACAAATTAAGGTTTTGATTATTTCAATAATAAATATTATTTAAATAGGGAATAAAATTGATTTATAGGTTGTATGAAGAAAAATAAAAATAAAAAATACCATCAGTATTTTTTGTTTCACCTAACTATCCCCAAGAAAGTACACTACTATATACAGAATGAAATCCCAACTACCTTGGAAGTAAACAAAATTTACAGATAAGGGAAAGGTTACTCCTCCCCAATAGAGAACCTATCTCACTAGTCTATTATATATGTTAAAACTTTTGGTGATTTCTCCTTCGTGGTTTTGCTATATCCACTTATTTAATCATATGAGAGGGAAATATCCCTATTAATTCTATATCCAAGAAACTCATGCAAGAGAAAACCCTATAGAAATACTTGGGAGGCATATTCCAACGTATTCATACCGTATTTTTTAACGTATGTATACCTATTATTATATACAATTCAACATTTACTGCATTTGTCTTACAATTTATGCATTGAATGGAGAGACACAAACATAGAACAACATAGGCCCACAAAAGGAACCTCCATTCACTACTTACCTAATGCATCTTAAGAAGGATAATCACTATATTCACCAAATACCAAATAAAAAGGTTAATATGAGAAGTTTATGGAATCCTTTAGAATAGAGAATACAACTGGTACAACCTACCTACCGAGTCACAAACCCTACCGAATAAGAACAACAGGATACATGCATTCATGATACCGAATGAATAAAGGATATACAAGGGAAGTGTGATGAAATTACTGGCGGAACTTATGAGGTAAGGACGACTGGTCTAGTAGTTCCTAGGGTTTTATTTTTATTTTCCCATGTAGCTTATATTGTCGAACTCATGCCCCAAATAATTTGATTCTCAACATCCAAGAGCTTTAGAGACATGGCTTGACCAGATGTATTTGGGTGGAGAAACGAATGTGTGTGTAGCATCCCATAAGGTAGGGTGGGTGGTTGACATTTAGCTTCTGAGATCGTTTACTTGTAGGTATGATGGACCTTTTACCAATATCTAACAGAAGGATGCTACCCATTACACCAATGATTTTCCTCTCCCCTTGGGAGCTATTCTAAGGAGCATACAAAATTAATGTCCACAATAACTTGCTCCACATACCCATTTTAAGGTAGTGTCAATTTGGTTCAGACCTTATGGAACCCACGAGGGTGCTACCCAGTGGACAACGTAAGAGGTACAGTTCTACTGAAGGTAAAAATAAGTAAATAAAACAAATTAATTACCTTAGTGTGGAAAAAAGGTTTCCAGGTAAGGATTGTCCTATAATATAATAAAATAAAATACAAGGAGCAAAAAAAAATAAAGGGATTGTACTCCACTAAGTTCAATCCCATGGGAGAGAGCACGCGTGTGACAATGTGCATAATGGTTCAGAAGCGGCATCAGACTGAGGGACAGATCGAATTCCAATGATACCAATGTTTCCATAATCAACATCACTCTGGACAATGAGGGAAGAGCTTACCATGGCAGAAATGATGTCTTTCCAAGTTGACCTAACAATGGGTGTATGCTTAAACAAATGAACTCTGGTTGAGGCCTAAAAAGAAAAAAAACTAAAATATAAATTGCAAACAAATAGCAAAAACAAAATACGTATACCATGGTATAAAATGGATTACCTTAACCAATCCCTCACCCACAGTTGTGTCTATATTAGATTTTTCCATAGATCAGCCTCACACACATCGTAGGGATTTTAGACATGATATAAATAGGGAGGACTGGGTGCAAAGAGGCTGTCATCTCCCAACACCCCTGAAACCACATGAATGGAGCCTCATGATGAGAAAACCTTAGAGCTAGCTCCTCCATAACTCATTTTAGAAATGACAGAAGGGTGAGAGGGCTTGGAGCCTCACACTGCTTAGCATGGAGGAACAATGTAGGCCAAAGGGATGTGACTATGTGCACTGTGGAAAAAAATGGGGAAGAGAAGGGTTACGCCCTTTCTAGAAACACGCGAAATAATGGAAGAACAAAAAAAATATAATAATACTAGATAATATGTTAATAAAAGAACTTTAGTGGAATGTTCTAGGGGCTTCCAATAGGTTTTTGTGTCATCTGGAGGGCCTACACGTACTCTTTTGGGTTCCATCTGGGAAGCATGTAGTATGGGCATGCAATTGTGTATGTGGATGTTTATGTCGGTCGTGATCTATGTGCAATTATTTAACTATAATGATACTTACATAACTATAGGAAACTCATTTTTTATTTAAACTATCAACATGAACTGAATTTGTGTCTTAACCACTGGTTTTAATATATCCAACTTGAATGAATGTTTACCATATGCTATCAGGTAACCTTACATTCAACATAGGAACTTTATGTCAGCGTATGACATAGTTGGACGTTTAGTATTTCGTGTACCGCCACTTGGAAACTACATTCTATGGTTTCTTAATCCTCTCCCTCTAAGTATTTATATCACCTTCTTGCCTTAGTGCCTAGACCGGACATACAACCTTTTATATTAATCAACCCTTACATCTCCATTGAAAAGAAACCTGGTACCCCCTCCTTGTAATGTTGAATACGTAACTTAAAGAACAACTCAATAAAATGAAATGGATCAAGCTCTGTCCATCGAAGTGCTATTCTCATAATTAGCAAAGGAAACAACAATGACCCCTTCTAGCTGCTTTATGAAGAAGGAAAAACATCAAAGAAAGACCACCATTCTAGAGGAGAGCACATGTAAGTTTACTAGATTATGTCCTAGTCATGTTCCAATTGTTAAACGGAGTACAAAATCGTGGATGGAGGTCACCATGAATATGTCATCTACATGGATGCATCTTAAGCATTCCATGGAATTTTTATCTTCATATAATTAATATGATAGGCTCTCATGTGAGCAAAGGCGATATTGCATTTCTCTATCAATGATACTTTTGATTGTGTGAAAATTTATGAGTATCCAACCACCCATATCTATAAATTGTTAGTAATAAATGTGGGTACGTTGCTTAAGGAGTAGTAGGTCCTTCGTTTGTATCAAATTTTATCTCCATCCACTAATGTCGAAAATATCCTTATTAACTTCTAGTAAATCTTATCTCTGTGATATCCATATCTAATAATCTTACAGGGAAGAAAAGGTCATCTCTTCGGTGTAGTAAGTGGTTGTTCTCTGAAATTTGATATCCCTTAATAGAAATTTTTGCATGGCTCCGAGAGCATGTTCCATGGTGCTAGGGTTCACTGTGCTAGGGTTTTGCTTGGTGGCCGCTTATGTCAATTTCTGGTCCTAGCTACTACCTGTAGGGTTTCCTAATTACTGCATGGGCTCCTTATGGTAGTAGCACTCCTTACTGCCTCTTTCTCAGGGGGAATTTTGGGGTATCTAGCTTGGTTATCTGGGTTTGGGTATAACGAATTTTGGTTTTATGATGTCTTGATGTGAACTATTACTTTATGTCTGGATCCGGGGTTTTCTCTCACATTTTTCATGGTTACGGGTATCATGGCTATTGGTGTTATGATGGCTTGAGGTGGACTATTACTTTCTGTCTAGATCTGGGTTTACTCTTGCACTTTTCACAGTGGGAACGTGATCCTATTGGTCTCCATTTCTTCTGGTGGTCTTGTAATGGCGGTAACTTATCAGGCTTCTCTCTCTAATGAGGGTGTTGCTTTCATAGTTCCATGGCTGTAGTGCACATTTACCCTTCTTGACTCAGGTATTTCTTTTGACCACATTATTATCCCATTTTCTATTTTTTTGTTTTCACTGTGGATCATTATGGGTTTCGAGCTCTCTCTCTCTTTTTAGTCGGTTCCCACATGGATTCTGCTCTCTATATTTGAGGGCTTAGTACCAACCATGTGAAAATAAGTGGGAATTATACTTGTATGTTCATCTTTAACGATGCAGAAGCATAGTTGTCAGTTTTTCCCATGGGTTGTGGGTTCCTATGTTTATATTTTGTTGTCTTATTAATCCTCACACTTTCCTTCATGTTCATTCTTGTTTCTGAGGTTTCTTCATTTTCCCTTACCTTATTTTATGGGTTTTCCCTTCCGGGGTTTACTCCACTCTATGTTGGGTTACCTCGCAGCTGAGGGTTTCCCTGTCCACCTATCATGGGGTCCTCTGACCTTATCCATCAACTTATCCTTTTGGGGTACTGGGCCTCACTCATTCGCATCATACCCTTTCTCACCATACTCACAAAAAAACTAAAGTGCTGAAAGCGCTGGACACCAAACATAGTTACGTGTTGGGTAGGTATGTGATTATGAATAGGGTTTCTGAGCTCTATACTAGAGCCCTTATTAGCATACTAGAGTATTGATCCTTGAAGAAGGATGAATGGGTATATTGGGGAACTATTCATTGGAAACCAATCCTTAATTGCATTCTGACGATCAGTTTGCTAGCTAACCGATGTTTGGTCTTTGTATTTATTGAGGACAGGGATGCTACACATATCACGAACTCTCTGTGGACCATCGAGAATGTTTCTCTAGTCCTAATCTATTGGAACTCCAGTTTCGATCCTTTTAGAAAGAGGGTGGTGAAGAGACACCTCTGGGTAATCTTTCCTGCCTTACCCTTTCCCCTCTGGAATAAAGAGTTCCTGATTAGTATTTCCAATACCCTTGAGCACTTTGTGGTGGTGGAGAAATAATTTCACCTTATCTTTGATAAGAGGATGGAGAAGGTATTAGTTGAATTATATGTATCCAAGGGTCTCCTTTAAGAACTTGATATTATTTGTAATGATTATGTCATCTCTCAAAGACTTGATTACATGAACGTACCTTTCAGATGCAGTTTTGTCATGAAACTGGTCATCTTCAAAACCCATGTACTTATCTCCTTCATGGTATTCCTTTGAACAAGGTATTTTTTGCATTTGAGATTTTCTCTCACTCCCCCCTATGGTCTCCCCCCATGATGCACCTTCAGTTTCTCCTTCCCCTATGGGACTATATGGTTCCTCCTCACCTACTCCTTACGATAACCTAACTAAAGGTGAGCTTCATTACATCCAAGATATAGAAAATGTTTCCGGGATTTCTCTTCCTCCTTCCTCTATAGTACCTCAAAAGGACATCACTCCTTCTTCTCCTACCCTCCCTTCCTCTTCTTCTGAGTCACTTCCTCCTACCATCCCTACCTCTTCATTTGAGTCTCTTCCTCCTACCCTCCCCAACTCTTCCTCTGAGTCACCTACTCACTTATCTTTGGATGATTTTCCACCTCTTCCTAGAACATCCCCTACAACTAAGTCTTCTTTATTGGCTAGTCCCACAGCTTCTTCCTCTTTCTTGGAGCCTTCTCTCCTTAAATCTCTTTTGATATTCTTTGACAAGTCTCCTATCTCCCCTTCTACTCTTCCACTAGAATTGATCAAGTTCGAAAATCTCACTATACAAACTACCAGGAAGAACAAACCCCCTTTTGTTCCTCCTGAAGAGATAGGAGCATCTGGCCTCTACACTCCCCTCTCGGTCAGGATCAAAGCTACTACTAGATCTTATAACCCTTCCCCCCAGGAACTTAGAGCATGGTCACTTTATGATTTGGTTACACCATGAATATTTTGTCTATGAATATCCATGGGTTTTGGGGGCTTACCAAACAAAAAAATCTCAAGTCATTGTTTTCTTATTTGAATATTGATATGATTTTGATTCAGGAAACCATGTGTAATCATTATTTGTCTCTTCGTTTTTTCTCTAAGTTAAATCCTGGTTGGGAGTTTTGTGCTCTTGACTCTCTAGTCCATTGAGGAGGCCTTCTTTCTAGATGGAATCCCCATATTACTCACTGTAAATCCTTTCACTCCTATGCCGGTATACTGTTCAAAGTGAGGTTTAAATTCCTTGACTCTATCTTCTCCATTTTGAATTGGTATGGGCCTTACACTAATAGAGATATTTTTTGGAATAATGTCTTGGCTGGTGCCATTTTTTATTTCCCTAATCAAATTCTTTTTGGAGATTTGGATTTTACCCTCTCAGATGCTGAGATCTGGGGTATTAAAACGTGTATTGATATTTTCCCCTTTCTTCTCCCAGCTCTTGACTTCTACTAATATGGTGGATTTGGCCCCTCTATCTCCTGGCCCTACTTGGACAAATGTTCGTGTTGAATTAGAAGGAGTGAGAAAAAATTTATATATATTCTTGGATTCAGTCCACTTACTTCCTTCTCTCAATCTCTATAGAAATTGGGCTTCTCCCTCTAAGATCTCAGACCACTATCCCATTTTCCCAAAATGGAACTTCCTTCCTTCTTTCCATCTTTAACCATTCAAGTTCAATAGGGCCTATATTAATAAAAAATACTTTTCGGGAATTGTAAAATATTCTTGGACATATGAGGTACATCATTTATTTGAATCCATGTATTCCCTTACCCATAAGCTTAAGAGACTCAAAGATACTATGAAGGATTGGGAAAAAAGGCAGGTGTTGGAAAAATCCAAAGAAATCTTAGCCATTGATCTTGAAATTAAATCACTTCTTTCTACTTGGATCTCAGGTATTCTTACTGACAGAGAAGTAGCCCAGCTTTCCCATCTAAAGAGTAGGAAGGATACCTTATTGGATCACCAGGTCTTAACTTGGAGACTCAAGAGTAGAATTAATTGGATCAATGAAGGGGATGCAAACACCAGGTTCTTTCACACTTATGCCTCTGCAAGAAGTAAATCCAAGTCCACCTGGGCTCTATAGAATCAGGCTGAGGATATGGTAGATGATGATTCCCATCTCAAACTATTGGGGGAGCAGCATTTATCTGATTTTTTTTAAATTATGGAAATACAAACATTGTGGATCAACTTAAAGTGATCAATCTCTTCCCCACATTTTTATAGGAGGATGAAAGGGGTAGCTATTTCTCAGAAATTACTTTGTCAGAAGTGGAAGTTGTTCTTAAATGTTTTAAAAATGATAATATCCCTGGTCCTGATGGTTGGCTAGTGGAGTTATTTCTCAATTTCTTTGACATGGTGGGCCTTAGTATTCTTAGGGTGGTGGATTAGTCTCTGTTGGAAGGTAAGTTCACCAGCTCTCTAAATGCCACTTTCATTACCCTCGTTCCAAAAGGTGAAAACCCTCGAACATTTTCTAACTAAAGACCTATCTCTCTCTACAACTTGGTTTACAATATCATTTCCAAGATTGTAGCTTCAAGACTGAATCCTTTCTTGGTCAAGGCCATTTCAGCTAATCAGTTTGGGTTTCTCCATAATAGACAAATTATTGAACTAGTGGGCATTACTTAGGAATTATTGCATTCTATTAAACAAAAAAAGAAGAAGGTTTTTTTCCTCAAACTAGATTTGGTCAAATCCTTTGACCGTGTAAACTGGACCTTTCTATGACTTGTGCTCTTAGAGATTGGATTACCTATGGATGGGGTTAACTGGACTATGGGGTGTGTCATCTCATTGAATTTTGTTATTCTTATCAATGGTACTCCATCAAGCTTCTTCCTAGTTTATCGTGGTATTAGACAAGGCTACCCTCTTTCTCCCCTCCTTTTCATTCTGGTAATTGAAAGCTTAATTCTTCTCATTATTGATCACCAAAGAAGTGGGAAAATCACAAGGATCAAAGTATCATCTATATTTTTTCTAATGCACCTCCTCTTTGTGGATTATGTGATCTTTTTTGGGTTTGGGACCTATGAAGAATGGCAAGGCTATAAGGAAATCTTGTAACTTTTTTGCTCAGCAACAGGTATGAAGATTAGCAGTGAGAAGTATTCCTTTATTTATAGTGAAGTTGATCAGGAAACTAAAAGTCATATTATCTCTCTATTACCTTACAAAATGGAACCTATCTCTGATGGTTTCAAGTATCTTGGCTATCACCTCAAGCCCCTAGGTTATTGTAGCAATGATTGGATTTGGATCATCAAAAGATTTGAAAAGAGGATTAACCATTGGGCCTACATACTGCTATCACTGGGAGGAAGGTTGTTATATATTGTAAATAAATAAATTAAATTATTTAATAAATTCGATTAATATAAATATATAAATTAATTACTTCAAATGTAACAAAATGGAATGGATGGGAAGATAAGATCAAAATTTATGTTTTCAACTTATAGGAATATAATTATATAGTTGTGACCTTATGTTTTGGAATAACATGGTCTATTCCATTGGAAAGGTTAAAACATAGTAACATGTGTTAAGTTGTTGGTATAGTGGTGTGACACAGAAAATTAAAATAAGTAATACTAATAAAATACATTTACTTCATAATGTTGTAAAGAAGGCTATAACAAATATATCACGTACAATTTATACTAAAGAGTGAAGGCATGTATGGGAAAATTAAAGAGAGAAGTATGATTAAATTATAAAAGTAGAATAAATACATTAAAAAGTAATCGGTGAAAATGTATTAAGAGAGTTAGATGTCAATTCAATATGCCTAATTAATTCATTATGTAATAATGATGTGCGATATGGTATCTATACCAATTTATGAATGAATTTAAATGTTGGTCTTAATCATGTTTGACTTTGCATGAATTGGTTGATTAAGTGTGTATGAGTGTTAAGGGAGGATAGTATTCTTTTAATTAATGAAATAATTGCCTTGAGGGCCATAAAAGTAGGTGACTCTTTTTTTAGCTAAGTTAACAAGAAGAGATAAGAGAAATATTGTGTAATTAAATCTAAGATAAGTTATGGTTGCTTAAACTAAAATTAGTTACACGATCTAAAAAACAAAACATGGGGCATGTTAACCCTACTATTGATCTCAAAAGAGGTCTTAGCGAGAGGGTATTATGAAGAGAACTAGAGGTATCTAAAAGGGTTAGATATCACCATGATTAGCATCATATAGGTATCATTTATAAGTCTCAACATTGCAAGGTATAATTTAAGATAATAATATATGAAGAAAATAATTATAAGAGAGAAATACATAATAGTAATTAAATAATGTAGTAATGGATCCCAGTAGGACATTAAATCTTAAACATTTTAGAACTCTTGTATTACTTTTATTGATAGACATGTTTAATAAAATTCTGTGAATGTTATAATAGGATTGTGTCTTGGATGCAATAGTGCACTCCCCAAGTTGAAAGTGCTTATAAAATCTCATCTTAAAAGTGTTTATGGTTTAAAAAAAAGGGGGAAGTCAATGTTATGATCAAGGGTTTTGATAACTTATTGAAATAACTTGAGAAATGGCCATGAACTTCTAGTATTTCCTTTCACATGATAAATGAATAAGTAAATCTAAAAATGAGTTAAGATATCATAATTATGATTGGATGGCAATGAGAATCCAACATAGTAAAATTTAAATGAAATTAAGATTATGTACTAGTAATTATGGCTACTATGAAACATGAATGAATGAAAACAAATATATATATGATGTTCTTCTCAAAATTACAACAAAAGTGAATGTTGAATTAGGAATGCCTTAAATAAATGTGATATTCAATATTGAACACCTTAATCATTAAATTATATGTGTCATTAACTCAATAGGATCTATAGGTGATAATTTTTTATGGAGATTTTTGAAATCTAAATTATTATTGTTAATATCAGTATTATTGATAAGCATGTGATAGACATGCTCAATTTACATTCTATAAAGAAATTGTAAGGAATGTAAAGGATGTTTGACTTAATGACAATAGATTGAAGACTATAGAAGCAACTAGACCGAGAGAAAATGATCAGTATGATAAATGAGATTTTTTCATTGAAGCCATGAATGTTGAGGAAATATAGATCAATTAGGATTGATTATCAATTAATATGAACCTATCATTAGAGGAAATTTCAACTCAAAATGGGCCTTTTAACACTAATTCAAATTCCATGTCATCATGTGTTAGCCAATGAAATTGCTTTAAATTTGAAATAGTGTATAGGTCTTAAACAATTTTTTAATATAAATTTGGGGATAGGTATCATAAAAAAAACTACTTTTTCATATTTTTGACATATCTCCGTGTGTTTTTACTCAAATTTCGATCAGGAGAGCTCCCTGGATGCAAAATTCAATTTCTCATCCAACGAGTACCCACTCGGCATATTTTTGGTGGACCCCACTACCCTCAAAACAAAAAATACCTGAAAAAATGTGATGATGACCCAAAAAACAAGAAATACCTAAAAACACGTGATGATGATGTCATCATCACATTTTTTCAGGTATTTCTTGTTTTGGGGGTAGAGGGGTCTGCTCAAAGTATGCCGAGTGGGTACTCATTGGATGTGGAATTGAATTCCGCATTCAGAGAGCTCTCCCAATCGAAATTTGAGTAAAATCATAGTGAGATATGTCAAAAATAAGAACAAAAACATAGTTTTTTTCTTTTCTTCCTCCAAAATTAATAAATATTATTTTATTATTTTAACTGTTATTTATTATTTTTCTTAGGAGACCCATTTTGAGTTGAAATTTCCTCGAATGAGAGAGAAAGTATTAGATCAACAATTAGGTTAGTAACGATCCATTGAAGAATTGGTGCTTGATAAGTACCGAATGAGTAAATTTATTTCCGTATAGATTTTAACACTTATTAAGATTGAAGATATAATAAATATAAGTATGAGTAATTTCATTCATATGAAATTGAAAATGATATTAGTGAACATCTTTGAATGGTTGTGGGATTCACAAGTCAAGAATATTCCTTAAAATATTGAGTAAGGATATGAAATTTGTTGATAAAAAAGGGTGTAAGTTGGTGTTATCACTCCAAGAAACCCTTTGTGGTTGTAGACCAAAGGTGCTTGGTAACTTAAGAAATTATAATAATCGAACTGTGGATCAATGGGATAACTGAGAAGACTAAGCAGTAAGACAACATTCCATGCCTCTAAATAAGCCAGTGCTTCGAGAAATTAAATATCAGCTACAGTAAATAATCAAGGTATGAAGAAAGACATTCAAGATAACCAAATACAGAGTTGTAGGGTCATATAAGAATATAAAGAAGATCTAATTCATCCATGAGCTGTATCAGAAGATGACAGTTCTGAACAACTGAACTGAATAGAATCAAATGTAGAATAATGGAAATTGTGGACAGACTGATATCTAATGACCAAAGAAAACTGTGATTCATATAGCAAGAAAGTGTCAAGTACATAGCCCAAAATGTATCCAAACTTGAACCCCTTGTCTTTTAGAAAAGCTGGGCATTTATAGCCTTTTACAATGAAGGATCAGATCCTATAAAAGAGGATCGAATCATCCTAAAATAGCTTAGATAAACTAATCAACGAAATAATAGGATAAATCCTACATAAAAGGAAATCAAACAATATATTTAATTGGAGTCTTCGACAACTGTTCATCTTGGCTGGAAAACTATGACTAAAGAGGGATCGAATCCTTTACTGGCTACATAACATCTGGAACCAATTGCTCCTTGAAATATGGGATTGATCTCTTCATGTGATGATTTCCTTGCCACCTGTGATCCTTTAGTACTCTGTTAGAAAACTGCCCCTGTTCCATCTTTAGTTCGAAATAAGCAAACTCTTTCTTCTTTCCTTGAAACAAAACAATACTGAACCAGTTCCATTTAGAGATATTCCTTTTTCTCTTGATTATTTTGAAATAGTATTGGTGTACCTTTCCACCTGCCTGATAGAAGCTGTCCATTTGATTCTTAATTGAGCTAAGCAAAAAGGATTACTTCGAGTTTAACACAGTTCCTGCTCCTTTTAGAATGGAGTCCAAGGCTCCCTTTCTCCAATAAACACTCCCATGCTGCTGCCCACTTCCGGAAATCGCCCTGACTTTATCAAACTTCAGTTCTGCCTTCTTCAATTTGTTCAGTATCAGGTCAAGAGCTTTTATCCACATCAAAGGTGATGACACAACACGCCCATTGCCTGATGGATCTCTATATACTCCATCTTTTGTCTTGTAATGTGGTAACTCTGAATCAAAATGAACTGATTCAGAGATGACAATGCGTAGATTAGAGTCCAAAATAGTTGCTTTGAGAGACTGTATAGAGCTGTCAAAGCCAAGAAATAGTGAGTCCTCTGGAAGAGAATATCGTCGATCGGCAGCGGCCATGACTTTGAGCTTTTCGCCCAATTGTGCCCTCAAAGTGCAAATCGATACAGTGCCCAAATTCTGCCTTGATGAATTTGTGTAGCCCTTCAATAGTGCTGAGGACAAGGATAATCTCTTACATCCCTTGATACAGATTACCGATTGCGTAGATGTAGAATTGAAATTAGAGATTCGGATAGGCTCGTGTGTGGATTGGCACCAATTAGATTGTGTGAGCATCGAGGAGATTTGCCTTAATGGAATGCTTTCTGCTCTTACTTGCTAATGCTCTGCTCTATGCGATACCATATATAACACAAAGACATCTAAAGAATAAAAATCTATCATAATAATATCTTGTGTAAGGATCTTTGTACCGCTGATAAAGCTCTTCAAGGTGTTGTATATGAAGTCACCATATAGCTGGACATTGGAGCGTATTTGGAAGCACGAGATTATTTTTTGCACATGGAAACATTTTCGGCAGCTAAGGTCATTCTAACAGAGTGCCTTAGCTACCGAAAACGGCCTGTTTCGGCAGTTAACTAGGCTAAAATAGACAAGTTAAACTGCCGAAAGCTGAGATTTTCAAATTTGAAGACCAAGACTCACAAAAATAAATTTTTTGACCCATTCTATCACCCAAAAATGACGGTGCTATTTTGGGAGATAACATCTGGCTCCTACTCGGGGATGGAATCCTCCCAGTGAGGTTCCGAAGAACAAGTAGTTCCAGTAGCCTTTAGCATTGGGCATCGAGTCATCTAGCTTCTGCAACTGTTTCTCTGCTAGCTTGCTTGTAGTCTGCCTGTAGCCTGCCTTTATTTAACCAAGTCAACCACTATTTCTACTGCAAACTGGAAAAAAGAAATGCTCGGGCAGCGAGCTTATTTCCTACTCCTACACTAACTAGCTCTGCCACTTGTTAAGTGAATGTTGATTTCCATAGCAGCCATCTAAGCAATTTGGATACTGAAAACATCTCATCTTTCTCGCCAATCAGCAAATGATGTTTGACATGAATCAACAATAATAAGAAGTCTTCCAGGAAGCCATACTTACCCGGACACACTGGCAAGCTAAGGAAATCTGAAATCTCCAGGTTCTTTGAAAAGTATAGGTCAATGAAAACTGCCACTGGATCCTTAAAAGGAAGATAAGTAACATGCTGCTCCTTAGAAAACAGCTGCACATCTATGGAAGCCTCATGTTCAGCCATGATTGTTTCTATACAAGAGGACTGATCATCTTCTTGTCCTTTGGAAATCAGTGATTGATCATCAAAGATGGTAACTTCCTCCTCAGACAAATGTACACAAGATGGTGACAGAATAGGCTTGACATCATGTGAATTTTGATCAGTTGAAAATATGTAATTGCCTATATCATCATTAGTTACCATAGGCTCTTCTTGATTTGCAAACTGGTCATAAACTTCATCGCCATACCTGTCTTTGGAATACTCTGCACATACTGAAAAAACTGATTCTGAATCTGAAATGCACTCACCCTCAGGCTGCTGGTCCAAAATTGTTTCATACCCACTGCTTTCATACTCGGAATCTGAAATGTCATGACTGTCTTCTTGCACATATGTTTGCAAATTTTTAGAGTCAGCCTGCATTCTGATCCACCTAGATGCACGGATGTTTTCCTCTACCTTTTGCGCATCTTCAAACAACTGGGTTAATGATGAAGACTCCCTTTCTAGCAGAAGAAGGGAGAGTTCTGAATGAAGACACATAACATAGTGTATCATAGCAGTTGTTTCTGTAGGTCGGATCTCCAAAGGCATGTCATGATACATGTTGTTAAACCTTCTGTTAAAAATAGACAAGGCTTCACCCTGCTCTCGTTCCAAAGCATAGAAATCAGCAAGATAAGAATCTAGAGACTTGTATTTGCCCCAATACTTCAGGAAAGCATTAGAGAACTCGGTCCAAGAGCCAATTGAATCAGCTCTCAGGCCTTTAAACCATGTAGCAGCATCTTTTATCAGAGACTTGGAGAAATATCTCATGACCACATCTTCATGAACAAGCTGAAAACGATCAACAAAATCCAAAAAGGATTCCATGTGTTCCTCGGCTGAAGTTGGATTCTCTCCAGAAAACCAAGGGATATATTCATAACAATCATCGGGATAAGGATGAAGAAGAAGGGGCAACTTTAAAGGCTTGAACATTTTCATCCGGATCTTAACTTGAAAGGCTGTTGGCTGATCATGAGAGTTAACGAGTTCATGACAAGGTTTTGAAATTATGACAAGAGGGGCTGAGATCTGCACAGGGTCTGAAAAAATTTCTATACTTTCAAGGTCACATGGCTGATCATATTCTGAAGGCAACGAAATACAGTGGTCATCTTTGTGAATGGGCTGAGGTAAAGCTACCGAATCTACATCTACAATGCAGGGCTGCAGGCTTTCCTCTTCTAAAGACGAATATATACAAGAAGGAGGATGATTTTCTGAATATACAAAACAGAGAATAATTCTCTTTACACGCGAAGGAAAAAGAATGAAAGAGGTAAAAAAAAACAACAGCAGTTCATGAAGCAAACTAATGAACTGATACCTAGATTTTGATCTGTGCTCCTTCATTATTTATCAACAGGATCCTCCCCAGTGGAGTCTTTGAACATGGAGTCTCCAGATAGATGTTTACAACCAATATAATGTTCAGCCTCTGTCTATCATCAAAAGCTGAAACTATGTCGTCTCCGAGGGAAGCTTGCTTCACTCTCCGTTCCCCGGTAGCAGCGCCAATTTGTTATCACTCCAAGAAACCCTTTGTGGTTGTAGACCAAAGGTTCTTGGTAACTTAAGAAATTATAATAATCGAACTGTGGATCAATGGGATAACTGAGAAGACTAAGCAGTAAGACAACATTCCATGCCTCTAAATAAGCCAGTGCTTCGAGAAATTAAATATCAGCTACAGTAAATAATCAAGGTATGAAGAAAGACATTCAAGATAACCAAATACAGAACTGTAGGGTCATATAAGAATATAAAGAAGATCTAATTCATCCATGAGCTATATCAGAAGATGACAGTTCTGAACTACTGAACTGAATAGAATCAAATGTAGAATAATGGAAATTGTGGACAGACTGATATCTAATGACCAAAGAAAACTGTGATTCATATAGCAAGAAAGTGTCAAGTACATAGCCCAAAATGTATCCAAACTTGAACCCCTTGTCTTTTAGAAAAGCTGGGAATTTATAGACTTTTACAATGAAGGATCAGATCCTGTAAAAGAGGATCGAATCATCCTAAAATAGCTTAGATAAACTAATCAACGAATTAATAGGATAAATCCTACATAAAAGGAAATCAAACAATATATTTAATTGGAGTCTTCGACAGCTGTTCATCTTGGCTGGAAAACTATGACTAAAGAGGGATCGAATCCTTTACTGGCTACATAACATCTGGAACCAATTGCTCCTTGAAATATGGGATTGATCTCTTCATGTGATGATTTCCTTGCCACATGTGATCCTTTAGTACTCTGTTAGAAAATTGCCCCTGTTCCATCTTTAGTTCGAAATAAGCAAACTCTTTCTTCTTTCCTTGAAACAAAACAATACTGAACCAGTTCCATTTAGAGATATTCCTTTTGCTCTTGATTATTTTGAAATAGTATTGGTGTACCTTTCCACCTGCCTGATAGAAGCTGTCCATTTGATTCTTAATTGAGCTAAGCAAAAAGGATTACTTCGAGTTTAACACAGTTCCTGCTCCTTTTAGAATGGAGTCCAAGGCTCCCTTTCTCCAATAAACACTCCCATGCTGCTGCCCACTTCCAGAAATCGCCCTGACTTTATCAAACTTCAGTTCTGCCTTCTTCAATTTGTTCAGTATCAGGTCAAGAGCTTCTATCCACATCAAAGGTGATGACACAACACGCCCATTTCCTGATGGATCTCTATATACTCCATCTTTTGTCTTGTAATGTGGTAACTCTGAATCGAAATGAACTGATTCAGAGATGACAATGCGCAGATTAGAGTCCAAAACAGTTGCTTTGAGAGACTGTATAGAGCTGTCAAAGCCAAGAAACAGTGAGTCCTCTGGAAGAGAATATTGCCGATCGGCAGCGGCCATGACTTTGAGCTTTTCTCCCAATTGTGCCCTCAAAGTGCAAATTGATACAGTGCCCAAATTCTGCCTTGATGAATTTGTGTAGCCCTTCAACAGTGCCGAGGACAAGGATAATCTCTTACATCCCTTGATACAGATTACCGATTGCGTAGATGTAGAATTGAAATTAGAGATTCGGATAGGCTCGTGTGTGGATTGGCACCAATTAGATTGTGCGAGCATCGAGGAGATTTGCCTTAATGGAATGCTTTCTACTCTTACTTGCTAATGCTCTGCTCTATGCGATACCATATATAACACAAAGACATCTAAAGAATAACAATCTGTCATAATAATATCTTGTGTAAGGATATTTGTACCACTGATAAAGCTCTTCAAGGTGTTGTATATGAAGTCACCATATAGCTGGAAATTGGAGCGTATTTGGAAGCACGAGATTATTTTTTGCACATGGAAACATTTTCGGCAACTAAGGTCATTCTGACAGAGTGCCTTAGCTACCGAAAACGGCCTGTTTCGGCAATTAACTAGGCTAAAATAGACAAGTTAAACTGCCGAAAGCTGAGATTTTCAAATTTGAAGACCAAGACTCACAAAAATAAATTTTTTGACCCATTCTATCACCCAAAAATGACGGTGCTATTTTGGGAGATAACAGTTGGTAAAAGAATAATTGAATCGAAGGATCAATAAAGGAGTTATAACCATATTTTGGAACCAAAACAAATTTTATGTGAAGAACTTATATCTTTTTAAGAATCATATGTGGAATACTATGATCAATTTTAACAATGGTGTAACTATTTTCTGGATTTAGTAATGAACTTTGAATAGGTCAAAACAAAAAACTACACAAAAATTATATATATATATATATATATATATATATATATATATATATATATATNTACCCCATGATTTCCTACCGACGAATACATAGCGATCATGCGTTGGGATTATACCTCACTGTTTTGACCATAAATTCAAGACGAAGTTTCTTGAAGGGTTGGTGTATGTAACGATCCATATTTTGAATAGGTACATTTAATAGTTACACATACTGCACTTTTTTAATGTCCTCAAAATTTGAAAACAAAAAAAAAAAAATTTAGGCTAGTCAAATACTACCTGAAATGGACATTAGCTTAACTTTTGTAGAATGTGCCGTACTTTGTTTCACTGCACTATATTGTCGTAAGTTGTTCTTACTTCCTTCTCTATGTTTTCCTGAGGTGGTTATTAGTGTAATTCTACGTTGTCATTATGTTTCTTAATATCTGAGTTCGATGGTTATGTATTTATAAGTATTTTATTTCGATTGCTTACTCATTGGTTATAAAGTTTGATTATTGTTTTATGAATAATTCTGACTTAACTTGTATTGTTAAGCAGTGAAATGGAGGGACTTGTTTCCCTTGTAAACACACCTAGAAGGTAACTGTTTTTACCTGCCTCTATAGGGATTACTTAGTTCATATTGAACTAATGCATTTATTTCTGTGTCACGTGTAGGTGCACTTGATGGCGGAAAATTGCCTATACAAGTGGAACAAGACATACTACCCATGCATCACTAGCACTCAGATTGGATGACGAACAGACTTATAGCCCTATCCTAGTGATCATTATTACGATTGTTAGTTGCTATTTACGCAAGGATGGGTTACTAGGACTATGTTTGCACTGGTTACCATTATGGTTTTATGGTCTTATGACCTTGATTTAATTGCTTTTGTACTTTAACATTCACATGGTATACAATGTATAGGGATTATCATATTAGAACATGGCCCTTGGTTTATTAAATTCTTTCTGTATAAGTTTGAAAACATAACATTATCCATTCATGACATATGTAATATGCCATGAATTATGGCTATACCCTAAGTTTATGATACACATGTTGGGGTTTATATGTTGCATGGTGATTAAATGTTGCTCTGCATTGTGGGGTGACATGAACTATATACTTTGGGTTTTGATTTTAAGTAATGGAGGCTAGGGTGGAGAATTTAATGTTCTTTGGAAAGCATGGGTCTCAATATTAGCACTTGGACTAGCATAGTGGTTTGGTTCATTTGCGAAATGGCTACGTGAGCTCAGTCTCTAGTATGCACTGTGGCATGGAGATTTGGAGGTTGGCTGCATTAGAAGGTATGTCTTCCAATCTAGTTTAGAAGCGTTTGTATTGTTGTTCATTTTGGTATTTTCAGCATACTCCTCATCATGGCTTTGCTTTTGTTGCAGGTTGCAGGGTTTGGACAGCGTAGGTCATGGGTATCCCTAGTGGTCATCACACTACCCATTACGGGTAAGCCCTGATGTAACAAGTCAAAACTTGCTCCTTCTCTTGTGTGGGTGTTTATGACAGAGCATGAATATTTTGATTGGTTGAAAGCTTGGTATGGGTTTTTAATGGTTGTGTTTTGGAAAGGGACTTTCTGTAAAAATTATGTAAAGCATCGAGAGATGCGTTTATGACTTGGGGTTTTTGTTTGGGTTTAGCACCTTCAGGCCAAGTCTAATGTATTTTGGTTCTGTAAAATGAATACTATGTCAGTATCATTGGCCATGGTGAATACTTACAGGATCTACGATTTTTTAATATGTTTAAGTTTTGGTAATGGTAACAACACCATTCCTTGCAATGGTGCAAGGTCTTGGATACACAATTGTGTAAATTCTTATATTGGTTTATAATGGTTATTTTGTATAGTATTTGCATAATGTGTGTATTGTGGTTATGGTTCTTAGTTTGGCACTAGTTTGAATCTGTGTATATTTATAATTTTTATTTAAATTCTTTATATAGATTATTTAACAGCGTCATTTTTGGTCTTTGGAGCCATGCCATGGATAGAAATAACATTCCCACCATTTAGAGTAGCGACTATGTAATGGATGAATTGAAATGTCGATTTATGGTTTAAAACGTGGATTGTAATTCTTAACTATGTATTTAGTTTTAAGAGGATGTGACTGTGGGTTTTACCCTCTGAATGACTTTCGTTTCTTTTTCTTAGCATTGACAGGGGTTTTAATGGGTTTATGTTAGTGTTTATCATTTTGCATCATTGGTCGTGAGCCATGTAAAAATATATAGTGTGTAATTTAACTTAAGGTTCTTATTACTGTATGAGGTTATAATGTGTTACAACCCGTGTGATTGATTTGGTGAAGAATTTGGGAAATGTTGATAGAGCAACAGTTTGAGGCATTGTTTTATCTTTATGGTAATTTATTTTTATTAGCCTGGTTTGTGTAGTTGATAACTAAAATGTTACAGTGTTTGGTAAGAATGATAGTGAATCCTACAGGATTCGATGTCGTAATTTTTAAAATGTATCAAGGTGAGCTCCACAAAATTTGTTCTTGGTTCATCATGGTTGTAAATGATGATTATCGAAATGACTTGTTTGGGCATTCATGCCCACACAATTCGATCTTGTGACCTCTTTTCATTTATATGATATAAGCTTTGGATATTGTATTTTTATGGTTTTAAATGTATAGCTTGGTTATTATGAATGAGAATGATTTTTTTTTGGTATTGTTTATTTATATAATGTAACTTCATACCATTAGAGGTCTTGATCGATTTAGTTTGTCATCTATTTTGTTATTTTGTTTCAGGCTCTATTTATAATAAACAATGAAATGATTTTCATTTAGATTTTGTTTTAATATATTCTAATGTAAAGTGTTTTATATTCAGGTTCTAAAGTTCTACTTAGATCTACAGATACTAGTTGGTCTATTTACTTTTAACTATAGGTCTACTGGAAATATGAAATCTGCCAGTAGAATCCATATATAAATATATATATATATATATATATATATATATATATAGGCTATGTTTTAAGTAGTCACTAGGTCTTGGAAAATAAATTTAACAACGGGAAGTAAATTGTATACAAGAACTTAGAAATAAAACATAAACCCTTAAATTATAAACCAGGAAATGAATTGCAGAAATAAACCAGAAAACAAAACCCTTAAATACTTGGTTAGGAAAATGAATTTCAAAAAAAAACTATAGAACAAAAATTTTACATTCATAAATAGGTTAATAACTATAGAGAATATGACGTAGTTTATGGCAAACAGATCATACATAATCAATAATAATTTAACCTACTTCAAATGGTAAAACTTGTATAGTTTACAGGGAAAAATCAAGAACCTCATACCTACAAAATGAAGCTATTTGAATGGTTGAAAACCTGCACACTCAAATACCAAGAATTAACAAATTCACAGACAGATCTGACCTCTTTATAGATTACTGAATCACTTGGGAACTACCACGTTCCACCCAACCATGACCTGGAATAGTTACTGGTTTCAATCCATATCCCCCCGTGTTGGTTCCAACATGCAAGTAGCTTAGTATTATCAAGAATTATGCAATCGGTGCAGACATTGTTTGTTCCCCTACCCTGCAAAGCACAAGTGTAGAACAAAAGAGCACAGCAGTATATCATTTCCTTAGGTAATCAAAATGAACAACATGAAATAAAAACTATACCTCATACCTAAGTCTCTTTGTCTTTCTTCCAAAATTCCTTGCAATTTTCAACACCTGTAAAACAGATCAAAAGACAAAAACACAAAGTGATAATTCCATGATAAATCAATTACCTATGTCATTGATGAAGGAATCTGACAATATTCAACTGAAACTTAAACACATCAAATATAGGAAAGGGAAACACTTTTGTATTAATGATGAAAGAGACTAAAGTACAACCAAGCCTTGATGTTGATGGATTTATCCTCTACAATAAATCTCCAATCCTCCGCAACTATGAAAATCTCTCCACATACAAGCCAACTCTATCTTTCCTCTAACTCAAACTTCAATCCAACAACATAAGGGTAATTTATTTTCCGTCCTTCACTCTCATCATGAAGGCTTCATGTATATGCCAAAATACATGAGATTAGATTGGGGAATGGATATAATATGATCCCAATAGGTGAGGGAGGTGAATGCCACCTCTCCCAACCAAGTAGGAACTGACTCCATGGAGGCTTTCACAAGGAAGCTTCCAGAACATTCTTTTTTCTCCTTTTTGGTCTATCGGTGCACCTAGCAGAAGGGGAAAAAAAGCTAGCCTAACTTGTTGTCAAAGAAAAGAGGGATCGGCACTCCTTGCTCCACTGCAGATAGAAATGTTGGCACTCTGTTAGAAATGGAGAAAAGCGTCCTCCTCCCAAAAGATGGAAAAAAGCTAACCAAGGTATCTCAAGTTTGTCTTTCTGAAAGGAAAATAGGTTATTGTGGAATTTTCAGGTGCAACAGAATACCCCCAAAAATATGAAGCTAGAAGGAAGTGATAGGTGAAATAGTTTTCAAGATATCAATCTGGTATAGAGGCAATGAGAGATGAGCTCATAACTGACATAGGACCAATAACTGACTTATCCAACTGAATCATGGCTATGGACCAATACATTGTATATCCTTGATGATGACCTTTCCATGGCTACTAAAAATACACTGTAGATCCATGAACAACTAATGTAGGAGGTGGAACATGGCTATAGGACATACAAGGTAGATCCATATTACCCGACCTCAAATACTGAACACAACCACCAAACATACAATGTGGATCCATGTCAAGACTCTAACTATTCTCCAAACACAACCTGAGGATAGGAAACCATAGTGATGAAGCCTAATTTCTTGCGGTCTTCATTCCAATCCCAAAATATACGATTCTAACCATGTGAATAGATGTTTTGACGTTGAACACGGCAGAAACCACTTGATTACCAGTCATTGATGTATATCATTAACAAGTGCAAGGTAAATCATCATTAATGTCAATTATACACAAGGTATCTTAGTACATTCTCTCAAGTGTGAATAGATATTTTGAAATCGAAAAATTGATAGAATATTCCAATTAGAGGTCAATGATGAAAACCTACTGTTGAAAGTGAGGAAACCCACCATTAAGGCATGCAGGCTTCAAGGTACTTGACTAGGTTTCTAGGTATAATTCTTGGATGTTGAGCTGAAGTCGACAGGAATAAACTTGTCAAAGGAGGGAAATGATGATTCCCCCATTAGTGACACGAAACATGGAACAAAATTTAATTTGAAGTAATGAAAATGACTCAGACATGGCTGACTTTATGGATAGGTAAAGTTATTGATGGGTTATTTTTTGAAAGAGACATCCTTTGAAAAATTTACAGCACGACAAATGACTTGGCAGCACTGACTTGACGACACTGGAACCAGATGTAATGCAAGGAATATGATGAAGCATTCTTTGAATTGACTCAAAGGAGTTAGGTGACTCACGAAAGTGGATCGACTCGATGACAGGCTGAATACCCAACTGTTTAGATATGCAAATACAGACAAGTTCCATGTTCAAAGGTGGAATGTAGACAACCATAAATACAAATGAAAAACATTCCCCTTTCCCTTAATTTCCCCATATTAATAGATGAGTGCCTCTTTTTCATTTTTACGATTCCAAAGAGGGTAACAAACACTCATTATATCTCATCAAATTATGAGTCCATTCTCACATGTTTTACGAACCTGAGAAAGGAGGGGTTCATTCCCAGATAGGGTCTTCCATTGTTTGATTTTATGAGTCCGATGAAAGTGAAATTAGTATTGTTCATGTTTAGAGAGTCTAAACGAGGACATAAGAAGACTCTAGAAAGGTTCATTTTTTGTAAATAGTCCTAATCAATCTGAAAAAGTGATAAACTACTACCAACTAGTCAACTGTTTTGATACTTTTACAAGCATTAACGTAAAAAGTTTGCTTGGCAATATTTTGTGTTTTTAGGGAGACTGAAAAGAGCTTAAATATAACTCCGTAGCGGGTTTCCTTTTTCATAATCCATTTTTAACGAGTCTGAAAAAGTGAAAAAGTGGACTCAACACTCTTTTACTGGTGGTTTAATGAGCATGTCAAAAGTGTACAAAAATGCTCGATACTTTTTCATTTCCACTCTAAGCTTGAAAAAGACTAAAAGAGCTTGTTTCATAGCCATGAAACAAACTTTGACCTGAAAGCTCATAAACACATTAAAAATCCAACTCTATTAGAACTATATTAAAACAAGTGATAAAAAACCCACTTTATTAAAGTAACTTTGGATTTCAAAAGCAATTAAATTACAATGAAATAAAAGTTTCCAAAATTACTATAAATAGAAAGGAATAGTAAAAGCTTTTACCATCGTTACTCTTACCACTTGTAGATTTCAGAGTTGGAGTGAAAGAAGGAGAGCTTCCACCGGTGATTGCAAGTGCTTCCACCCATTGTTTCATGGTTTTGCTTGGAAGAGGTGAATTCTTAACCATTCTTCTTCATGCCCATGATAATTTTTATTAGTTTTAAAAAATATAGAAGGTTTTGATTTAGTGTAAAGGGAATTTTTTACCAAATTGATGAAGGTTATAGGTGTTTTGGGGGGTTAAAAACGCAAGTCGTGACAGCCCTTTTTTTTCTGGCCATGAGCACGATGGTGCTCTGTCATGCTGGGATAGGTGCGTCGTTAGTGCCCTGTCCATAGCTAACAGAGGCGTCAGCCACCGATGCTCTGTGTATGCAGAGGAATATGCACTGTAGGTGCTCTGTCTGTAAAAGGAAAAGGCACCACAGGCCCTAAATTTTTCCAAAAAATCCCTACTCCTATCAAAAAACAATTTTTTCCTTCTCTTTATTTAAAAATACCCATTTTTATGTTCCCTTATGCCCATAATGTGATTTATAATAAATTCTTTTATGTTTTGCAGGTGTAAAACAATGCTCACATCATGGTCATCTGGAAAGAGCGTGAGCATGAGATGGTAGAATTCCAAGTTGTCAGTGATCCTGCTACCATAGAGGCCTTACAGAACTATGGGCTACTAAAATATTTTAGGGTACCAGGCATGAAGGCATACATCTGTCTATTGGAGTACATTATAGACATGTGGGATCCCAAACATCAGCACTTTATGGTCGAGACCCACATATTGACCATAAACATCAAGGATATTTACTTCTTTACTGGTTTGTTCCGGAGAGGGAGACCAGTAGTTTTATATGTCCCACGAGGAGGGGAGTCCTCCTTGGATGATTTTATTTACCAATATTGTGCACTGAGTACGTATGCCCAATATGGGAAATTACGCATCCAGTAGATAGTGGATCGTCCTCTAAGGACGCTAGTGTATACTATTGGGAAGGTGTCCAAGACTAGATCCACTCACTTGACTACTAGGTCACATATGTTGTATTCCCTAGAGTGCATGGAGCCTACAATATTCAACTGGTGTGAAGGCATGTTGATGAGTCTGAAGGACCAACTGAACTAGTGCAAGCAAGGGAGGATTAAGTAGTTTGGCAATGGAGCTGTGGTGGTGTCTTTTATCTTGTAGAGGGTGCCCCACATGAGGCCTCAGGTGACAGTGAGTAGACTAGACCCAGAGGATCCTAGGATGCTTAGGTTTTTTTATGTCATGTCCCTCCATGGAGGCGGAGGACCCAAGGTTTTCTACAGAGTGGCCTTCTTTAACTAGCTGAGCGGCCAGCTACTCATGATCGAGGATTATGCCTATGAGGGGGAGGAATTCCGTGATGACCCAAAGCTCGCGCTTCATGAGGGGGAGGAGTGGGATGATCGAGGTAAGAAAGACACTACACCTCATGTTTTTTAATTTTTTCAAGATTATTTAATTTTTATTTTGTAAAGATGAGACAAGTGAAAAATGGTCCATGCAGACATTGGACATGTACATGCAGCTGGGATGTCTCCTATTGACAGGCAAGATAGCTTTAGAGATATGGTGGCATATCACTCCAAGGAATATGAGGAGCTTGGATATCTGGAGGAGAACCTGAAGCATCTTACTATAGGGATTCCTAATGTTACCACTGATGACTTACCCCAGTGCTACCAGCATCATACTGTAGGGGTCTCAAGATATTTTTCTGGGCTACTCCATTGAGTGGCTCAGGCCATTGTATTCTACCATGAGCACCACCATGTGATGACTAGTATCTTAGATATTTTCCATTTTTTATGTATTATTACTGAAAGCTTCGAAGCTTCAGATTTTTCCTTGTATATGTGTATTTTATACTTATGACAGTCCTAAACTTTGAGGGCACAAAAATCTTGATGCTTCAGCCCAATTTTGTATCTCAGTCTGACATTTATATATATATATATATATGACAAAAAATTTATTTAAAGTTGTGCGTGCGAAAAATGTGGTGTGTGAAATGATTGCCTATTTATGAATTTACATGCATGTTATTATGTGACAAATGGAATTTTGATTATGAGCAATATACCAATCTAAGACATAATTAGATAGGGAATCTGCCACAGCATTCAAATGTCTTGGAACATGTTGATACGTTACTCTCTCAAAATACCTCTTTAAGAGTCTAACCCTTCGGAACGTACAAAGGTGTAGAGGGTTTCGGATGGTGTAGACCCGATTAAGATGTTGAACAACTAGTTCAGAGTCTAGGTAAACCCTAATATCCCTTACATCATTAGCTAGGGAATTCGTCAACAATCCAATCACAACATGATATTGTACGAAAATGTTGGTGGAGGGACTTAAACAAACACCCCCTAAACTCACAAAATTACCTACAGGAGAGTACAGTACCCAAGTTGTCGATGCAAGATTTAACATGTAACGCTTAGCATCGTCTGTGAAACTGGTAAAATTAGCCATCTATCCATTAGAAATAAGACATACATAAGTACGGTTTTCAAAGCCACATCTTAAATCACACAAAAAACCACACTTTCAAATTAAGAAACACATTAATCTATAAACAGTATTTACAAAGAGCCTATGCTAGATGACCTAAGCATAGTATATTTTAAGGTAGAGCCCATTACGAGGCTCACTCAGTGGTATCCCATCATAATCTACTAACTCATGAGTCACATGCACCCTTTTCTAAAATGGGATTGATAATATAAGGCATGTGCCCCATAGATTTGAATTTTCTTGCCCCAGCTTATCATGATTCTGGTCATAAGTCAAGACCAGATCTCCTTCATTGAAAGAGTGGTGTTGAACAGTTTGGTCATATTGGGCTTTCATCCATCGTTTATGTGCCTCATTTTCTAAGGTAGCATCGCAGTGAGTTTCATCAATTTTATTTAGATACAGAAATTGTTCCTCTTCTAAACTAGTGTTAGGAAAAAGTTCCACAACAAGGTTTAGAGAAGGGATCTCACATTCTATCGGGAGGGTTTCTTCCAATCCATATACCAATTGAAAAGGTGTGAAACTAGTGGAATCCTTCACAGTAGTCCTATAGGCCCAAATTTCAGAAAATAGTTGCAAGTGTCATTTTGACTTGTCTTTCCCTATCATTCAATGAAGCGTGGTTTTCAAAACTTTATTTATCACTTCAACTTGGCCATTCGCCTAAGGGTATTAAGGTGTAGAGTTTTCATGGAAAAACCCTAACTTTGCACTAAGTTCTATCGTCATTTTGTTCTGGAAGTGTGACCCATGGCCAGTCACAATGGCCCTAGGAATCCCGAACCTAGCGATGATAATATGGTTAAATAAGAATAATGCATTTGTTTTATCATCTTCGGCATATGTGGGAATATCGTCATCCCATTCTTTCAAATAGTCCACAGCCACAATAATGTAGCCATGTCCCCCCACTGAGGTAGGTCTACAATGCATGAATTCTATGCCCCATTTTGCAAAAGGGTCAAATGCTATGATAGGATGAAGTGGAGCTGGATGAGTGCACTTTTTGGTAGAAAACATTTGATAGAGCTGACATTTCTTGACCGTTTCAATACAGTCTTTGAAAATCAAGGGACAAAAATATCCCGCATGCAAGATCTTCTAGGAAGTAGCCAACCCAGAGAGATGACCACCACAAGTTCCAGAGTGGAAATCATTTAAGACAATTTCAACCTCTTCATGTGTAATAAAATGTTGCAATATAGAATATATGCCATGGCAATATAAGGTATCAATCAAAATGAGATAGTATTTATCCTGGTGGTGGATACAATGATGTTCATCGCGATTGGTGTTGGGATGATATCGTAAGGTATAAATAATAATATCCCCATACCATGGATCAATCATACTAATTATAAACAATGATTCATTAGGTAATGAATCGATGAACTCTATTTCCTCTGTAGTACGGGGAAGGTCACATATAAGCTCAACAAAAACAAGAGACTTCTTAGAAGTAGTTTTAGCAAACTCCAACTCAAATTCCTGGAGAATAACAATCCATCATGATTATTTTCCCCCAAGTACCTAACGTTTCAAAACATAGTACGTGGGGTTAGAGTTAGCATAAATAGTAGTAGTGCAAAGAAAAATATAGTGACGAAACTTTTGGACCGTGATGACCGTGTCCAGAGCTAATTTCTCCACATGTGAGTATTGGGTTTCGGAGTCTAGAAGACTCTTACTAGCATAGTAGATCACATGTTCTAGGTCGTGTTTGTTTGTTTGACCTAGGACCATGCCTATAGTGGACAAGGATGCAGCCACATACCAAGAATAATATTTAGTATAGTTGGGTGGTTGCAACAGAGGTGCATGGGTGAGAGCATGTTTTAGATTGTCAAACGCACACTATGTGAAATCATCCCAGACAAAAGGTGTATCCTTTTTAAGTGATATCATGAAACCATGTGTCCTTTCTACATAGTTGCAAACAAAGTGACGTAGAAATTTTTCCTTCCCTTGCAAACTTTGGAGTTCTATGACGTTCATAGGAGTGGGTAGGGACAAGATAGATTCGGTCTTCAAAGGATAAATATGGATGCCATCCTTAGAAACAATGAAACCAAGCAGTCGATCATTTTCAACACAGAAAACACATTTGTGGGGGTTCAAAGGAATATTGAAATGACGACATCTGAGAAAAATAGCTCTCAAATGATCGACATGAAGGTCCCGCTGCTTTGAATGAGAAGGAAGGTCATCGAGATAGGGTTACACAATGTGCTTAATATCATGAAAAGCATACGACATGGCGCATTGAAAAGTAGTGCTAACATTCTTCAGGCCAAAAGGTAATTTTTGGTAGGCAAAGGTCCCCGATGGAAAAATAACGGTTGTCTTGTGTTGGTCTGAAGGGAGAATCTCTATCTAATTATAGCCGGAAAATACATCCATAAATGAAAAGATGGTGCTTCTGACACAGTTATCGATTATTTGAACGATATAGGGAGTGGGGAAATTGTCTTTTGGACAAGCCTGATTCAAGTCTCTAAAGTCGATACAAACCGTGATAGTACCCTACTTTTTATTCATAGGAACTATGTTGGACACCAATTTAGTTAAAGGAACGGGGTAAATGAAACCAACCCAAAGAAGTTTTTCAACTTCCTCCTTAATGGGAGTTGCTTTTTGTGGATGTACTTGTCATAATTTATGACGAACTGGTTTGATGCCAGGGTATATTTTTATCTCATGAACAACAATGGAGGGATCAATCCTTGGAATTTCTTCGTATATCCAATTGAAGACATCTAGAAATTCTTTAAATAAGGTCGTAAATGCTTCAACCTCGGAAGGTGGATATTTTTGACCTATTTGAATATGCTCTAAAATACTTGGTTTCACAAATATATCTACAAGCATAGTTTTGGTAATATTGCATAGATTTCCCTCAAACTCGAAATTACATGTGAGGATCAACGACTGAGGGTCTGTAACTACATCAGATGAAACTACAGATGCGAAGTGCTCTTCTACCACATGGAAAGGGGGGAGGAAAGAGGAAATGATAAGAGACTGAAAAGATTAGATATGTTATGCATTTTACAATAGCAAGTAATTTATTTATGTATGTAGATTTTTATCAGAAAAGTACAATAACCTGTTTATCTATATTTATTGTTTAACCAGCTTACTTATGTAAGTATACTGGAAACGAAATAGCAATAAATCATTACAGGTAGAAGGATTATCATATTAATAGAATACCCTAGTAAATAATATGTTCTTTTTATACACAGTACATTATCTTTTTATTGAAATTAAAATGTACAGGAGGGTAAATTGTGTTACATTATATATGTATTTTCTTTGTGTTTAATTATTAACCAGAGGCATATGCAGTAGAAGAAACACAGTTAAACTACTTTGTTTACATTCAGTTCAATAAAGGTATAAACTATTAAGTATATAGTTTATTTACTAATATCAATAAACCAAAACTAACAGTCACTATTAACAGAGGAAAGTAATATGAAAAATATTTATTTTATTAAGAAGAAACTTATTTAAAAATATCTATGTTTATCTATCAAATTATTTTTATCATTTCAGTAGATAAAAACAACAAGAATACGATAATAATCAAAATGAAAATAAATGTATATTTATGAAAAGAACTGTTCCATAACAGGTTTATACCTGTAAGAGTGTCTACAGGGTTGAAACCCTATATTAGATTTATTGTTTAAAACATAAAATTTTAAACTGTAATTCTATTATTTGGACCATTATTCTATAAACAAATAAACTATCAAAGAATAGTGACAGTCCTTATTGCCACATATGTACTTATGCAATTAAAAAGATACTCGCTACACATCTGTAATAACATTAACTAAAAACAAGATTTAAAATAAGTAATAGAACCATTTTAATTAAAATTAAAGAATTAGGTAAACAAGGGTTTCATTCAGGAAACCCTAGCTCTTATTCCTGAGCAAACAAATATTTATTACAAATTACTCTACACAAGAGTTACAATTATGGCTTAAATAAATAACTACATTATATCACAAAAACACAATAAATAGTAAATTTATTTATTCACAGTTGAATAGGGTAGAAAGCCTATTTAAATAGAGTCACAAAATAGTATAATACAGAAAATGAGTCTAAGCTCGAAGACAGACTATCTTAAAAACCCATTACATTACATTAACAAGCTATAAGGCTAAACTTTAAAACGAAATACAACACCCAGCTCATGGCCAGGGATACCCATCGACAAAGCGAGGGTTGTAAACAGTATAAAAACCAACATTAACTTATAAAAATAAATTGCAGAGACAATGGCAAAGCGGGACAAGTTTCCAAGATCATAGGTTGCCCCAATTGACTACCCTATTACACGTAAGGGAGGAACCCATTCATTGAAAACCAGGGCTTACCAGTTTCGAAGCTAAGAGCCACGAAGACAGCTAGCAGCATTACCTTCACTATTTGCAAAAAGTAGTCACAGGTTCCTGTAAGTGCATAAAATGGTGCATTAGTTTTGAAATTCTTTTCTAATAAAAACCTACTGTAAATATGAATTTAGATTGGGTAATGTTATTCTGAATACATAATTAAATATATACCTGAATAAATAAAGTAAACAATTTAGTGTTGAGACTGTCACCAACAGCAAGGCATGAACACGAAGCTCCAAACCCAATAATGATGGCGAAGGAGCACACTAACAGCAGCAAAGACACAACTTTGCACAGAAGTGGCAGGCCACGAAAGAAAGGAAAAATGAAATCACACACAGACCACACTCAAGTGCAAAGCAACAAGCAACGAACCCTTGTAGAGTAAAGACCCACAGTACAAAGGAAGGGAATAAGACCGAGTATTGGAGGCTGAAGCAACATTAACCGAGACTCGGAGCACAACTAGAACAAGAAGGGTCTCACGGCCGCCATGAGAGTTTTTGCAGAGTAGCCCGAAGGCCCGAGAACTACGGAAGGAAAATGACAAAGGTTTAGGGTTGGGAGGAACTTAGATCTCTAGTGCATGGTCAGGAGAAGTCCACGTGCCCACTAGAAAATCAAACAATGCATGGGTCGAACTCTATAGTCACCTGCATACCAATAATTTCCAATTATTTATATAATGATTTGTTAACAAGCGATGCAGGAACTATATTATATTCACATATATAATTCATCGTTAACATAACACGTATATATCACAAGGTTGTTTAGCATTGATTTTGGAGTTGGGTAAACAATGATTTTTGGGACGTTGACCAAACGAAGATTTGATAATCATATATTCATTATACAACCCCAAAATATTTGCTTAAAACTCTTCGAAACTATTTGTTTATGCGTGGTTTATAAAATAAACCTTTCACTCTTAAAAAAATTAGCTTGGGATGGATGTAATTCATCAAACTATATCGTAATGTCGATATTATGATGAGAGTGTTTTATTAACCATTTTTTTTTTATCAACGTTAACCCTAGCAAGTATAATAACCATTTGTTATGTGAAAAAGTCCAAGATGAATTGTTTTAAACCACCGAACAACTATAGATTTCTATGTTTACATACATTATGGTCTATGCAAGGTTATACTCCTTTAAAACCCACAACTCAAGTGGTGATAATTATAAAATTGAATAGCATAGTAAAGAGGAGGATCATGAATTCTTTTCAAGTTCAATTTGTTTTAAACTTGTTTAGAACCTTCGAAGTAATTACAGAATGGTATGATTATAAACATAATAGTCTATGCATGTTTTTAAAACTTATAAAAACCAACGTTTCGATTGGAAATAAACTATAAAGTTGGTTAGTATGGTAGAAGAATATATATTAAAATTCTTTTACATAGTTCATTTGGGATTAGACTTTAATAGTCAATAGTTGTTTCTCAACTTTGCTTTCGTTAGTAACTTACCAAGATTATTTATTGGTAGGATGAGTTTATGAATATAAAAGATATATGGTGCTTAGCAGAAGATGGAAGGTTGATCATTATAACAAAACATATACCTTAAAAACTGTTATAGACAATAACTTAATATAAGAAAAGCATTATAGGAATATTAAGAATTGCAATGGAATAATTCTACTTGAGTCTATAAGTGATAGAACCACTTGAATTGACTTAGATCTATGAAGCAAAGGCAAACAGTGTATCATGTGAAAAGACGATATTGTTTTTACACTAAACAAACTTATAATGTCAAAAAGTTCTGGAGGCTGTAAGTTTTCCTACAGAAGGTAAATATCGATCAACTTGATATTCAAGTAAGTAGGGTGATAATGTGTAATAATCAATAGTACAATAGTATAAGCGTTGCAAGATAGGCATATCAAAGAAGAAATTACTTTGCAACTAAGATTTCAAGCTTAGGGCCACATTAAGTATCCTTACTGTCGCTACGTTTAATAAAGAAAGGAACTCAATTGTTTGAACTTCATTTACAAGAAAAACTAAAGTAAGTAAACTACGTTACCTCACGAGAGTTTCTTGGAAGTTTATCAGCTTATCTACTAAGCATTTTATTGCAAATAGAAACACTTCTTGATACTTTATGAATTTAAACATTTTACTTGTTCGATCATACCTGTAAACCTATAAGAAACAGTAATCTTTCTGTGTTAGCATAAATGCTAAGTAAGCCCAAGATTCAAAGATAGATTCCACCTACTTGGCATCAGGCAAACTCATCAGTAAACTGAAATAAAATAATACGCAAGTAAACCTTATTCATGTTACAAAAAGGAAACTGTTTAGTTAACGTAATTTGAGATTATGTAATACTAATCAGTTAACTATTTCTTATTCTGCTAACCTTTAGCTGTTAGTAAACCACAGATTCAGCATTTTATGTTATCTCAAAATTTTAATTTTTTGTTAAAATTTGGGGTTTTGACAGCACCATCCTTCTTCTTCACGAAAAGTATTGGTGCTCCCCATGGAGACACACTTGGTCAAATATATCCTTTCTTAATAAAATATTGCAACTGCATTTTGAGTTCCACCAAATCTGGTGCACTCATGCGGTAAGGGGATTTTGAAGCCAGAACTGATCTTGGTGTGAGTTCTATGGAAAGCATAAGTCTCGTTTTGGTGGAAATCCTACAATTTCCTCAGGAAATGTGCCCTTGAAGTCTACAAGAACTGGAAAGTCCTCTATGTGTTGTTCTCTTTTATCTTTTATGTCTTGGATGTTCACTGCAAATAGTTTGTATCCTTTTCTAATGCACTTCTTTGCTTATAAAGCAGGTATCTTCCTTACAGAAAAAATTTTGGGTATGCCTTGAATCTTCACTTGATTCCCTTGGCTATTTGTACACAAGATTGACTTCTGTAAACAATTGAGCATGACATGGTGTTGTTCCAACTAGTCTTGTAGAAATAATAGATCAATTCTATGAACAATGATGCTAATAATAAGTAATGGAAATAGATCTTTCTACTAAAAATTCTCACAAGCATACATAGAGAAAAATAGAGAGAAGAAAAGACACTGAATCACATGAATGAAGAGATGAATATTGGTGTGTATCCTTCCATTGAATAATGATGAATAATAGTGTACATAAATAGTACATCCCTCATAGGAAAATCGATTTGTATGGAGACAACTCATAAATCTCAAAAAGGATGACTTACCAAAATATAGCAAACCCCCATAGGTGGCTAAAGCACTTCCCAAATCTATTAAGGACCTCACGAGTTGGAAAAAGCATGAGTGAGTTTTCAAGGAGATTGAAAAAACATGCTAATCCTATAAAATTGAGGAAAAAGAATGAGTGGGTTGGAAACAAAAGCACCCAGTTTCCTAGTTTGAATAGCTTTACCTTATCCATAGAAAAGTAGAAAAAGCAGAATAAAGCAGAATCTGTTGTAAAGTGTTGTATACTAATTCTGGATTGTCAAAAGGTGGTCAAGATTAACCCAGAATTAGAAATAAATAATTCCTAGGATATATATGACATGTATTGACTTTAAGGTGCAAGTGGATGCCAACTAATTAAGCTAGTGGGTGAATAATTAATCAAATAATGATTAATTATTTTATCATAAGTTATGAGTGGGTATAATATATTCCAACACCCCCCTATAAGTCTGAATTTATGATGGTATGACAAAAAAATATAGATGCATATAGGGCCTAGCAACAAGGCTATGGTCACCCTTTAACAATTATTATGTCCAGGAAAGTGAGGAAAGAGGAAAAAACACATGGGGAAAATCCTCCCTCAAGAAAGGACAATGCACAAAATTTTGAAATAATATGTCTTCAACATATCCTTATCTTCACTTAAATGAGCTGAGTGAACTACTTCTGGATGGAATACTTCTTGAAGAAATCATGAACTCCATGATCATGCGCTCGAGTGTATAACCTGCAAGAAGAAAGAGGAGAGACTCCTTGTATCTCATCATCTGATGAAGTAGGAGCATTATATGAATGCTTCTTTCTGCTTTCAAACTCTGAACTACAAAAATAATCTGAAATGGAAAATATATCCGTCCATACTCCTTCCCAAAGAGTGCAAAAATTAAGACAATTTATTTCACACCCAATTCCCTGAATAGCTGCAAAATTGTGATGTGAATTGGCATGTCAATATTCCAATCTGATGTAGAACCTGTATAGATATGATATGAGGTTGATAAAAGTCTGGTATATCAGAAATATTATCATATGGAACAGAAATTACAAAGGATTCAGTGGATCCATGAGGATATAGGGCTAGACTAGGAAAATTATGAGCTACTGGGGAAAACTTATAGGTGTAAAAATCTGAATGATGGATGGAAATAATATCTAAACCATAAGTGTTTAGAATAGATCCAAACATGTTTAATATCAGTCCAAATATGACTAAGTACATGGCTAACCAGCCACTAAAATATAGGAAAGACTTCAAACCATGTAAGATAAATATCACTGCATAAGAGACCAATGAGGAATCAACTAGTGAACTTGGGATTTGTATAGTATTAGGATTATTCAGAGGTATGGTAGATGGTATGGATGGTGGTATGATATGTGTATCAACCTGCAAACATGCTTCTAAATCATAATCCAATTGATCAGATATAAACATATCAATAGACTCATGGGAATATACTGGTAATGAATCCTCTGTATGAAAACAGGAAATAATGAGATGTTCAAAATCTTCAAGGAGGTTCTGAGTATTGATGCCAAGAAAAAAGGAGATATTGAAGCACATGATTTCAAGTAAGGTAAGTGGTATGACACAAATAAGTCTTGATTTGGCTAAGCAAACGTCCTGGAAATCACTGGGTTGCGCACCATCAATGAGAGAGGTATGCACAAAGTGTGGAGGACCTACCACATAGATATCAGAATATAAGATATGATATTTAGAGAAAAATGAATGGGTGATACGATCATCATTAATATCAATATAATCTCCATATGTTACCTATTTTTCATCAATAGTATCACAAGAATAAAAATCACCTTCAAGAGACATAGAAAAAGATGGCTCTTCAATATTTGCTTCTTCATTGAAGGAGGAAGCATTTGAATCAAAGAGAGTAGCAGCAACATGAACTGTATGAGAAACTTCTTCATCATAGAATATATATTCCAAGAAATATTGAGAGAGATAACAAGAGGAGATGCTGGGTTTGCTCCATGCTTCGTCTTCTATTTCCTGCAAACAAAAAGCTTTGTCCAAATTCTTCCAAAGCTCAAATGGATACTCAGTAGAATCTATGATATGATGTATATTTGGATACATTACCAAACACATAATTCCATAAGATCTATAAAAATTATTAATCCAATCAATATTCTCTTCATAAGACTCAGGTTCACTCAATGCACCAATGGAGACATCAAAGAGACATTGCCTCTTCAAGTATGCACTCATCTTTGGCTTCCAATTAGCATAGTTGAAAGGAGATAGTAGAGGAACTTTTGAATCCATATAGAATTTGTTGATAGTATCTAGGAGATACTCTCTGTAACCTGCAAAACAAACTAGGAGAAAATCTTGTAAGCTAGACAAGCTCTTCTTCAAAGAGGGATAGGAGACCGGATGTGCTCCTCAACTCTGTAGAACTTGATCAACCTTGCTGCTCTGATACCATGTAGAAGATGGAAAGGTTGTGCTCCCTATGGATTTGATACCATGTAGAAATGATAGATCAATTCTATGAGAAATGATGCTAAGAAGAAGCACAGGAAATAGATCTTGCTACTAAGAATTCTCACAAGCATACACAGGAAAAATAGAGAGAAGAAAAAAAACTAAATAACATGAATGAAGAGATGAATATTGGTGTGTATCCTTCCATTTAATAATGATGAATAATAAAGGGGTGGCAGGCACGGGGGGGATTCTCCTGAATCCCGAAGGATATGTTGACCAGACCTTTGCTTGGGGGCTCGGGAGAAGAACCAATAACGAAGCGGAATGGCTGGCCCTTATTCAGGGTCTCCACCTCTTGCATAATATGAAGATTCACAGGGTTCTGATATTCGGGGACTCAAGGCACGTCATTTACAGGATGGTCAATGGATATCCTTCAGGAGCTATCAAATGTCGTCAGTTACACGGGAAAGCCAAGATCCTCATGTCCAACTCCTATGAGATTTATCATATCCTTCGGCAAAACAACACTGCTGCGGATAGCATGGACAATGTGGGAGCCTCCCTCCCACAAGGACTTCACAGTCAGAACGGATCCCAGCCCTCCACCATACCTATTCCTTAATGAGGCGCTGGATGCTTCCTCCACACTTATCCACTTCTTGGATTTCCCTATTGACGCAAATAACCCGCTCCCAACTCAACGAAATTACCCCATCCTTCCCTCCTTCTTCTCCCTCTTTCTCCTCTCCCATTTCTTCCCCTCTACCCTCTTCTCTCCACTCCCTCTTTCATTACCCCCTCCTTCTTTTCCCCCTCCTTCTTTTAACCCCCCTTCCCTTCTTTTTCCCCTAACCCGATTTTCCCCCCCTCTTTGCAGCTGGCTTCTTTCTTTCTATCGGCTATCCTCATTTATTTTCCCGTCCTCTCACCTTTTATCTCCTGGCCGCGTGGACTATGGCCTGCTCTTCCCCTTTCTCGAGCCTTCCCTGCATTAAATTAATGAGGCGGTGGGATTATTGCTATCCTCCCCCGCACGTTTGTCTTGATTTCAGGCCTCTACATATGCCGCTTCATTGCGAAGTCATGCATTCTCTCTCGGTCCCGGCTCTGTTCAACTCTCATGACAGGTCTCGAATTCTCCAGGAGATGGTGTCTGGTATAGAAGGAGGTCAGTTGTATGATATTCCCTAGCAGTTTCTCCCCTTGACTCGTTCATTCATTAAGGAGAGGTTGGCTCCCGCATCCCTCTCCAACTACCGATGTAAACTCACCTCTGCGTTGTGGCCTCAAGGCTCTGGTGCAGGCATAGATACCCCTCTTTTTGGCAGCCCGCATTGTATTTTAGGTTGCATTTGTTCTGGGTGGCAGGAGGGTGCGGTAGGAACATTGGTCTTCTCTGACAGGCAGGGAGGTTCGGTGTTTCAACAAGAACTGTTGGTGCTCAGTTGCATTCTCACTTGTCCAGTGCTCGAGGGCTTGAACAGCACTCTAATTGCTGATTATCTGTTCAACCAGTTCGACTATCTAGATATTTCCTCTGATTTTGATAGGATGGCCCAACCAGGGGACAATGCAGGCACCCAAGACATCAAGAAGAATTTGAGGCGTCTATACGAGTTGGTTTCCATAGGAATCATGGATAATAGGGAAATAGCCCGAGACATAAAAAAGATGGAGGACAATGTGAGTTATACTTCCCTTCATATCAGCAATCATGACTCCAGAATCGATGATAATGAAAGCACCTTGCGTGAGATGTTGGGGAAGGTGGATAGGATCTAGGAGGACCTTGCGCGTCTCATATTTATGAATCAGGGCAGTAGGAATGGAGCAACAGTTGAAGCAGAGCGTCTTATGGAGGATGAGTCTGTTGTGCAGCCGGCTCACTACAAAGGCCACCTGTAATCTGGTCTTTATGGATACATGTTTTTTTGTCTTTTATTATGTAAGCAATATATAAGGGCATATACTGCCCGTACTGTTAGTCATCATGGAAGAACTCTGTATGTAGTTTTTGGACTCTCTCTAGGTTTAGCCTTCAGTGCTTCACCTATGTTCTGCAGGACTATCCTTCCTCCTTTTTTGCTATGTACTGAATGGCTGTGCACAGCCCGTTTATAATATACTCTTTTTTAGTTTCTGTTAAAAAAAATAATGATGAATAATAGTGTACATAAATAGTATATCCCTCATAAGAAAATCAATTTGTATGGAGACAACTCATAAAGCTCAAAAAGGCTGACTTACCAAAATATAGCAAACCCCCATATGTGGCTAAAGCACTTCCCAAATCTATCAAGGACCTCACGAGTTGGAAAAAGAATGAGTGAGTTTTCAAGGAGATGGAAAAACATGCTAATCCTAGAAAATGGAGGAAATGTCATGAAGGATGGGTTGGAAACAAAAGCACCCATTTTTTTAGTTTGACTAGCTTTACCTTATCCATAGAAAAGCAGAAAAGGCAGAATAAAGCAGAATCTACTGTAAAGTGTTGTATACTAATTCTGGATGGTCAAAAGGTGGTCAAGATCAACCCAGAACTAGAAATAAATCATTCCTAGGATATAGATGGCATGTATTGACTTTAAGGTGCAAGTGGATGCCAACTAATTAAGCTAGTGGGTGAATAATTAATCAAATAATGATTAATTATTTTATCCTAAGTTATGGGTGGGTTTAATATATTCCAACAAGTTCATGTTGATAAAGACATCATACCATCCTAAGGGTAGGATGTTTAGGTTTAATTTAGTAGGAAAACCATTCAGGTTTACCTCGCAATATTTAACTATTTCCGAAACCTTCTATTTCGTACATGTGGCTAATTGCACCAGCCAAGGTTTATCATGTTTAACTTTTCCTAGTTTACATACATCAACAATTTTAGGCGATACATAGCTCCATCAAGCACCGAGGTCAATCAATATTGAAATAGAAGTGTTCAATATCTTACCTTCTATCTCAACCATGGTATCTTGATGATGTGTCTGTTGGCCATCTAAGGCTGCATAAATCTGCGGTGTTCCAGCTATGTCCTCTACCGTTGGTTCTTCTTGTAAGTTGTGCAAGACCCCATTGGTCTTGTTCTTACAATCTCTGGAATAATGAGTCCCTTGTCATTTCCAGCATTTTATTTGCAATGGGGAAACATTGGCTCCCCCATTTGTTGATGGATTGTTAACATTCGGAGTTGATACATATGGCTTTGTACCCATTTTGCTAAAGTTCTTGTTGGATAAAACAAATTTGTTCTATTTTCTGTACAATGATGGGTTAAAACCCAGTTCGTAGTTGTCTGAGAAGGTCCTGGACATGTCTCTGCTTTTGTTAATGTTCTCTTTCCGCAGCTTTCCATGCTCATATAAAATCCTAGTTTTGTGTAAGGTGGTGTCAAAATTTTTAAGCATGTAAAATTCAATCCTTTCCCAAAAGTTGGGAGGAAGACATCCTAAAAAATGTTGTATTTTTACTTTCTCATCCTTGATGTATGGTACATAATGCAATAGATCAAAAAATATGTTAATAAAAGAATCCATAGTCATGAATACCATACGTAACTCATGAAACTCTTTCACTTTTCTATCGGAGAACCTTTCCGACATGTATTTCTCTTGAAAAATTTTACGAAACTTACTCCATCGTATTTCTCTTAACTCATATTTCTTGGTATGCTTAAAGTTTGTCCACCATCTAGCTACTTTGCCATTTAAGTTATAGATGGCTAAATGGGATTTTATTTTGCTAGAGTAGTTATGAACTCGGAAATATTTGCTCATTCCTAAAATCCATTCCTCATCTTTCTCCCCTGTGGTCATCTCTAGTTCATAGGTTGGGTATTTTATTTTTCAGAACTCTCCTTAGAGATTGTCATCATTTCTTAGTTTATTTCTGCATGGAGAAAGAGAATCATCACTAGAAAGACTGTGATAATATTCTTCTGGAGCTTTAGGGGTATGTTCTTCTTTTCCTTCCTCCCTCGGGATGCTGGCCCATTTATAATAAAATTCTTTCTTGAACCTATTTGTGGAATGAATGGGTTTTCCCTACGGGCTTCCTCCTGTCATGTTTCGCAGCAATGCTTCATTAATTGCTTGATGTTCCTTTCTTTCATTCAGATTATCATCTCTGAAACTCTGCAAGTTGCTTGGAGACTCTGTATGGTTTTCATTATATTATAATTTAGTTCCACTACCAGTTCTGCTTCTTGGGTGGGGGTATTCAACTTTCCTTGCCGATTGTTCTCCTTTTCAGTGTTCATGATCTGAACTATTCTTTTAAAATCTTGCAATTGAAAAATTTTAATAACAAGAAAAATTTATGTTAGTTAACAAAATTTTAAAAAATACTTTATTTTCCTTGCAACGAATGTCTCATACGCCCATTTGGTCTCTTAGTGTTGAAACTGAGCTCTGATACCACTTGTAATGTCCCCAAAATTTGAAAATTAAAAAAAAATATTAGGCTAGTCAAATATTACCTGAACTAAACATTAGCTTAACTTATGTGGAATGTGTCGTACTTTGTTTGACTGCACTGTATTGTCATAAGTTGTTCTTACTTCCTTCTCTATGTTTTCCTGATGTGGTTATTAGTGTAATGCTATGTTGTTGTTATGTTGCTTAATATATGAGAGTGATGGTTATGTATTTATAAGTATGTATGTTATTTTGATTGCTTACTCACTGGTTTTAAAGTTCGATTATTGTTTTATGAATAATTCTGATTTAACTTGTATTTTCAAGGGGTGGAGTGGCAGGACTTGTTTCCCTTGTAAACAAACCCTTAAGGTAACTATTTTTACTTACCGCTACAGATGATTACTTAGTTCTTATTGAACTAATTCATTTCTTTCCTTGTTGTATGCAGGTGCACTTGATGGTGGAAAACTGCCTATACAAGTGGAACAAGACATACTTTCCATGCGTCACTAGCACTCAGCTTGGATGACGAATAGACTTATAGTCCTATCCTAGTGATTATTATTACGGTCATTAGTTGTTATTTACACAAGCATGGGTTACTAGGCCTATGTTTGAACTGGTTACCATTATGGTTTTATGGTCTTGTCACCTTGATTTAATTGCTTCTATACTTTAACATTCATGTGCTATACAATGTATAGGGCTTATCATATTATAACATGGACCTTGGTTTATTAAAGTCTTTGTGTATAAGTTTGAAAACATAACATTAGCCATTCATGGAATATTACATATTCCATGATTTATGGATATACTTTAAGTATATGATACACATGTTGGGGTTTATATGTTGCATGGTGATTAAACATTTCTCTGCGTTGTGGGGTGACATGAACTATATAATTTTGGGATTTGATTTTAAGTAATGGAGACAAGGGTGGTGAATAAATGTGCTTTGGAAAGCGTGGGTCTCATGCTTAGGGGTTGGACTAGCACAGTGGTTTGGTTCATTTGTGAAATGGATGCATGAGCTCAGTCTCTGGTCTGCACTATGGCGTGGAGATTTGGAGGTTGGCTACATTGGAAGGTATGTCTTCCAATCTGGTTTAGCAGCATTTGTATTATTGTTCAGTTTGGTATTTTTGGCATTAACCTCATTGTGGATTTGGTTTTGTTGCAGGTTGCAGGTTTTGAATAGCATCGGTCATGGGTCTCCCTGGTGGTCATCACACTACCCATTATGGGTAAGCCTTGTTGTAACAAGCTGAAACTTTCTCCTTCTCTTGTGTGGGTGTTTGTGACATAGCGTGAAGCTCGTCGTTGGTTGAATGCTTAGTCTAGGTTTTTAATGGTTGTGATTTGGAAAGAGACTATCTATAAAAATTTTGAAAGCATCCAGAGATGTGTTTATGACTTGGGTATTTTATTTGGGTTTAGCACCTTCGAGCCAAGACTAATGTATTTTTGTTTTGTAAAATGAATACTATGCCAGTATCATTGGCCATGGTGAATACCTACAGGCTTTGCGATTTGTTATTATGTTTAATTTTTGGCAATGGCGATAGCACCATTGCTTGCAATGGTGCAAGGCCTTGGATACACGACTGTGTAAATTCTTATATTGGTTTATAATGGTTATTTTGTGCATACTATGTGTATCGTGGTTATGATTCTTAGTTTGGGACTAGTTTGACTCTGTGTAGATTTATAATTCTTGTTTAAGTTCTTTATATGGATTGTTTAACAGCGTCATTTTTGGCCTTTGGAGCCATGCCATAGATGGAAATGGTGTTCCCACCATTTAGAGTAGTGACTGTGTAATGGATGATTTGAAATGTTGATTGATGGTTTAAAACCTAGATTGTAATTCTTACCTATGTATTTAGTTTTAAGAGGTTGTGACTTTGGTTTTTACCCTATGAATGAATGGTGTTGCTTTTGCTTGGCATTGATAGGGGTTTTAATAAGTTTATGATAGTGTTTATCATTTTTCATCACTCGTCGTGAGCCATGTAAAAAGGTATAGTGTGTAATTTAACTTAGGGTTCTTATTACTGTAAGTGGTTATAATGTGTTACAACCTGTGTGATTGATTCGATGAAGAATTTGGAAAACGTTGATAGAGCAACAGTTTTAGGCTATGTTTTATCTTTATGGTAATTGTTTTTTATTAGCATGGTCTTTGTAGTTGATAACTGAAATGTTACAGCATTTGGTAAGGCTGATAGCGAATCCTACAAGATTCGATGTGGTAATTTCTAAAATGTATTAAGGTGAACTCCATAGGATTCGATCCTGGGTCACAATGGTTGTAAACGATGATTATTGAAATGAATTGTTTGGGAATTCATGCCCACAGGATTCGATCCTATGACCTCTTTTCATTTATATGATATAAGCTTTGGATATTGTATTTTTATGGTTTTAAATGTATAGCTTGGTTATTATGAATGAGAATGATGTGTGTTTAGTATTATTTATTTATATAATGTAACTTCAGACCATTAGAGGTCTCAATGGATTTAGTTTGTTATTTATTTTGTTATTTTGTTTATGGCTATGTTTATAATAAACAATGAAATTATTTGCATTTAGATTCTATTTTAATATATTCTAATGTAACGTAAGTTTTGTTTAGACTCTACAAATAGTAGTTGGTCTATTTACTTTTAATTATAGGTATGTTGGCAATATGAAATTTGCTAGTATAATCCATATATACATATATATAGGATCTGTTTTAAGTAGTTCTAGGTCTTGGAAAATAAATTTAACAATAGGAAGTAAATTGTAGACAAAAAATTAGAAATAAAACATAAACCCTTAAATTATAAAACAGGAAATGAATTGCAGAAATAAACCAAAAAACAAAACCCTTAAATACTTGGTTAGGAAAATGAATTTTAGAAAAGAAGTATAGAACAAAAAATTTACATTCATAGATAGGTTCAAACTATAGATAATGTGACCTATTTTATAGCATACAACTCCTACATAATAATTAATAATTTAACCTACTTCAAATGGGAAAAATTGTATAGTTTACGGGGGGAAATCAAGAACTTCATACCTGCAAAATGAAGTTATTTCAATGGCTAAAAACCTGCACACTCAAATACCCATCATTAAAAAATTCACATACAGATATGACCTCTGTATAGATAATTGAATCACTTGGGAACTACCACATTCCACCCAACCATGACACAAAACCGTTCCTGGTTTCAATATGGATCCCCTCGAGCTGGTTCCAACATGCAAGTAGCTTAGAGCTCCTACAGTAAGGCTTCCCTAACTAGGATATCATGTTGTGAATCAGTTCTCCTTTTTCCTGTTAGGAAAATGTTCTCCAAGAAATCTCTTGAGAATAATCAGGCAGAATATGCATCACAAAAAGGATGGAAGATCCCCAAGCCTCTCTTTGGCTTGTGTCTTTTTAGGAATACTTTTTAGTCAAAGGGACAGTTAAATCAAGAATCATCTGATTTTTTTATTTAACCCTTTTATTTAATTTAGGCACTTTTAAAATTTTAACTTAGGAACTTTTAACTAGTTCCTATTTGGACTCTTATAGGTATTAAAATATTTAATTATGTTTTAGTAATAATAATAATAGAGAGAGCCTTTCTTTATTTCTTATACTATTAATGTTATTACTATGCTTACTCTTTATACATGTCATGTATAAAATATATACTTATATATATTATTTGTTAACATTTGTCTTTAGGTATCATATAACATGATCCCTAAAATTAGTGGCACTTTCTTCATTAAGGACATCATGCAGGTGTTTAGGTCTACTAGGCTAGGAAACTCTAAACATCCTTGCATGTTGGATTCCCTCGTATAACATGGTAGTTATCCAGTACTTGATGAGATACAGAAATTCAAAATTTCATTTAATCACTTATAAATAAGTCATATGAGATCAATATTTTACTCGAGTCATTTTCACTCGACATAATTAATTATTTTCAGTAACCCCTAGCACTTATCCAGATCCCATACTCGATGCTAAAAATAGGGAGTTACAAACTTAGTGAAATTTCAGAGCTCCTCGCTCAACACTAATGCTAGGATGTACTTGTAAGATACACCTAGGGATACAATGGCCAACGATCTAATTTTCCAGAGCTTATGCTCAACATCAACTTGGAAGGCTTCAGGGATTATGCCCAACACTTCCAATTTATCTGTTCATGTGCTTCAGAGCTTCCTTCTCAACACAAAGGTTTTCATAACTCTTGTGTTCCAGAGTTTCTCACTCAACACAACACAAACACTCATGTGTTCCAGATATTCTCACTCAAAACAACATAAACACTCATGCTCCAGAGCTTCTCTCTCAACACAAACATTTAAATACTCATGTGCTCCAGAGCTCCTCACTCAACACAAAACATCTCATCTATCATGTGCTTCAGGGTCCACGCCCAACACATAAAATTAGACATAAAACATATGTAATTGGCTTACGCCCAATATATAAAATAAATCATCATGTCGATATGCAGTGGGGTTATAGACCCAATATACCAAAATAAATCATCAATGTAACATCATAATCAATGGGGCTTATGCCCATAAGTGTTAAGTCAAAATTTGGGATATTACAACTTTATTGTTTGTTATATTTTGGACTCACCTTGAATTAATAAGATTTATTTACGACATGGTGGACCGATATTACAATGTTACGGTGGTTACTACGACACTATAATAATGATGTTACTATGTTTATGATATGACCATGGTTATTAGGTTAGTATTTTTATGTGGTTACAATGTTTTGATTATTATGGGATTCCTTTCTTTTATGATCATAGTATATGTTTAAATGTTTTCATTGATAAAATGTGAAATATATGATGTGGTACGTGGATACCATCTTATGATGTGATAGATTGCAATATTATATCGTCATTTATACATGTGATGAACTAAAATTGTTACGTGAAATGAAATAATGATGATGTTATGGATCAATTGATGATCAAGTAAAAGTTATTTTTATGAAGGTGTATTTTCGAAATACTAACCCATAGGGAATAACGAGTTAAGAGATGGTCGAGTACTGGATATGATGTGTATATTAGTACTTATTTATGAAATGAACCTTATTAACCAAACTCATGATATGATGACACATTCCGATAATCTTGATAGAACCAGAGAACGATGTGATAGGGTATAGACCCAGTATGTTGAGAGGGTTGGATGTATTTCCCACCCTATGTTACTATGATACACTAGGTCATGGGAGGGTAATCATAAGACACGCTACACATTTTGTTATGATGATGATGGTTGGATTCCTGCTAGGAGAGGATAGGTCCATTATTCAGCTGACGCTACCGCTCTCATGTTCTTTATTTGGTTAGGTCGGTGAAGCTGACATCCACTTGTTTAATAGCAGAGGAAGGATCGGGAGGATGTGGACGTAGGTTAGGACGGAAGGATGTGTTAGTTATTATTATTGAGGGTTGGGTGTTCCTTGATACCAATTTAGTTGTATTAGGTACCCTTCCTTGTACTTGATTTATTAAACTAATGTAAACATGAAAAAAAAATAGTACGAAATATTGTAAGGTTAACTAACAAAATAAACTGATGATGTTTTAGTAATGTTATGTTGTGTGTATACTTGTTCACTTTGCATGAAGGATTATTAGTATTCATTAGCATTTATGCATATGTAATATGATGTATGTTTATATTACATGTCCAACGTGTGCATACGTTGTACAAGCATGCACACCTTGCATATGTACTCTAGTATCATTATACAAATAGTTTCATTGTGTAAGTTGTTGTGAATGTGTAAGTTGATTATGCATTGAACCTATACATATAATGAATGCTAAGTTAATTTTTATTTGTGTTATACAAATCAAGTGTTCATTAATTATAATCGATCAATATAATAGGAAAATGAATAAGTATCAGCAGTTAAGAATTTGTCACACAAGAATTACCATTATAATAAAATTGTATTGTTGAAATTGTCCTCCATGATTGTTTAAACCTTCATAGTTATTTTGTTTATAAATATAAGGGTACTAGGTTGTTATTATGGAACTTAATTATTAAACAATAATTACAAGTATGGTTATTAGTTCACCATCTATTAGTATTTTATTATTATTTAATTATTAATATTGTTGTTATGATTATTATTATTATTTAATTAATATTAATAATGATAATAAGGTTCATTGTCATAAGCATTGGTTAAAAAACAAAATAATAAATGAATTAATTAAATAAATTGTTTATTTGATTAAATCATTGCATGATAAGTTAAAATGGTATATTAAATTATTTAATTAGTTCAACCCACAAGATAAGGTAGGATTCATTATATTAATATTTTGTTCAGATTTTGAATTGAATAAGATAATAAATATAATAGACTACAAAACTAAGAGGGTCAACCTCCTCGCTAACAAATTCTTACTTTATTCCATCAATTTAATGTTTGTACGGTGAGTGGGACTTGTAATTTAAGCCATTGTCTGATAAGATCATGAATTGAACACTTCAAGAGAAATAGTAATTATTGTACAGTAAATAGTTTTAATTAACCATAATGGCATTTAATTGCTCGAGACAATGGGTACAAAATATATATTACTTTATTATGATTTAACATTTTAAAATAATAAGGGAATAAATGTTTTGGGTTTTGTGGGATTTGATGGGGAGTGGTGGAGTAAGCCGAAATGCTTGAGGAGGAGGAAAATGGCTTTTAGGTGATGATTTTTGCGAGAGAAGGTGGGGGGGGGGGGGGGTGGTTGGGAAGGAGACTTAGTTTTATTTTGATGATAAAGGAGGAATACCGAGGAGGGGCTTAACTTGAGGATTTGAGGAGGTGGGAAAATCAAAGGAAATGAAAGGGTGAAAACTGCATTGTGGATTGAAGTATATTTAATTAATAAAAGATGCTATTTGGATTATCGGATTGTGGGATCAGGGGTTAGGAAACGCGTAGGTTTCCTAAGGCCATCATGATAAGCTAGTTGGTAGGGTGGTTTATCAGTTTGGTTAATATGGTTTGGTCAAAGGGAGCTACAGGAGAAGGGAATGGGAGCTACGGGAACTATATACAAATTGTGAAACCAATTATTCTACAAGCATTAAGTTACTTTTTTTTCAATTTTTATATGAAATGGGAATATGTTTTATAAAATTTGCTTTATCCTATGAGTATGCTGCAAAAATTATATTTCATTAGAATGCAATAGAAATACATGGAACAAATATTTATTGATATTAGATTAGAGACTCTAACTAAGCTAGATGGTTAGATATGGTAAATTTAGAGGATCCTCGAAAAGAAGGATCCCTACAATGCATACGTGCAATTTAGTCAATCTAACTTTTTGAACTTGTAAAATATTTACAATTCCAATCAATCAAAATTTTGATCTATCATAATTTCCAAATTACATAATCAATCACAACCCATTCACATTTCTAACAATGTTCTAACTACTGCTTTTAAAAATAAGCATGATGTAACCATGAAATTTGAAATCTACTATTTCTTTGCTTTTCCTAAGGCACAAATTTTGCCTCTTACTAATGCATAGATAAGTAACTTATATAATTCAATCACAATGTATTACCGAAATCGTTACTAGCATCATTATTAAAATAAGGGGCACCCCATTCATTGTTTTCCATTACATTCACCTTATCCTGTCGAAGCTTTTGATAGTCATTGTACCTGTATAATACACTTGCATATTCTCGCACTATATGTTAACTACTTCGACAAAACACTTGAATTGAAAAACTAAAGTAATTTTCTACTTTAATGCACCCAAACATTAATTGTTAACCTTAAACATATTTTTTAAGCATTAATTGTATTATATATGCATAATTCATTAAATATTTCAACTGCATGGTATAGATGCCACTAATCATAACAATATGCAATATCTTGTCAAAACAAATCCCATCTATTAGTCACTTATTCTTTCATAAATTTTGTCAATTAAGACATTGATTTTCTATTCATTTCCTCTTACCATGATATGCACACAGTTTGTTTTTTTTTTCTAAAATTTAATAATAAGATCTTAAGTACTTTCGTCATGACCACCACCTCATGTCTTCCTCTTGGAAATTACTCACACAATGTATTCAATAATACAATATCACAATGAACAAACATTTGTTTAATTTCTTTAACATAACCATGACAAGTCGTGATTAAAATAGTACTTGCAATTCTTGTGACTGATGCAATTAATTCTAACATATAAAAATAATTTAACTAATTAATACTTAAAATCTATGGCTCATTCATGTATTGAAAATGTTATTATACCTACCTCAGGCAGGTATATTGTAATCAATCACAAGTCAAACTCCTTTGACTTTGGTATTAGTTGATGTCTTTTGAGGCAGCTATAAAGAATTAAAACCTATTTTGCAAAGTATGACTTAGGGATTTGTAAAATATTTTTTTTAATTTTGTTAAAAAACTATTTTTGTAAACAGCTGATTGGTGGATAAAAGATGATGTAAGCTTTGGGATTTGGTATCTGGATTTGAGTTGACATGTGGCAAGATGACGTCATAATAATAAAATTAAAAAAATAAAAATTATATGCCATTGCCATCTGGCTCATGCCTCCTGCTGCTGTTGCTGGTGCTGCCGTGTGGATCGTGGCGCCTACCAGCAGTCGATCGCCAATGCCTGGAACCATTTGGATGCTTCCCGTGACCGCCGGCTCGAGCGCGACCCCACCCGCCAGTGTTGCGCAGAACATGTTGATCCCACACGTCATCTATAGCAAACAGGGAACGTTTTCCTTTTAAATGTTTATGAATCTTCTCAGTAAGCTCCTGCTGCACCTTTCACTCTACCTCGTGCTGGACCTCTTCCTGATCGTACAAATCAGTGAAGAACTTTCGATTTTTTGAAAGTTTCTTCATTTCCTTAACACTCTTTTTCTCCATTTCTTCAATCTCTGTTTGATAATATGACAGTTGTTTGAATATCTCGAACCGTAGCTGTTTAACTGAGAATTTCTTAGAAATAGGTAACCACACCATATGGTCGAAACCTTCTCCTCCCTTCTGGCTGTTAAAAACGTGTTGGAGAAGAAGAGTCTTGCCCTGCCCTCCCATGCCCACAATAGCAATGACTCGAGGGTCGTTTTCCTGCCCTATCAACTCATTGATTTCAATAATCTGGTGTTCCATGCCAACAGTCTGAGATTCTTGAATAACAACATTAGATCTTTCCCTCTTGTCATGTGAATCATATGCATTGACTATTTGCATACGTTCATTGACATGCAAGACGGACGTGAGAGATATGAGATATTTAGTACTCCGGTGTATTTTCTTGATTCTCTTCTTCAATTGGTTAATCCTCTGGCCCATCTTATAGCGGAAGATGGGGTTCCAATTAAAGTTGCGAGCTGCCCCACATTCCTCCACTATGTCCACAGCATCGAGCATAAACTCTTCAAGTCTGTTAAGCCAACTAGACACCGAAGTGGAGTTTATTTTGTCTCCGGCATCATTGAAGAGAGCTTTAATGGAAATAAGATCTTTGCAAAGGAATTCAAAGTCTTCTCTGAAACCAGTAAGGAGCGATACCTCTTGGAAAAGCTTTTCAATGAGAATAGAAGTCAGATTTCCTGTAACCTTGCTAACAACCGTTGCTTCTGCCATGTTGTTTCTTCCTTCTTAGCGTCCATTAATTCTCCCTGCCATTACTCTCTTGTTCAACTCAAGCACGCACTTACACCTTACTTGCAGACTCTTCGTCAATTCATCATGCAGACTCTCAACCTTACTTATCTCCTATAATTAGGTCATAGGTTACGATTACGAAGCCAAGAGCCAAGAGGCAACCTTAAAAAGGGTATGAGTGCAAGACCCAATCGAGCAGGATAAAACACAACTAAAACGCCCCGCTTTTTGGGCGATTTGTGTTAACAAAAATTGGTTAAAATTGGTCAAAATTGTTTTTGGTAAATTCCTATTTATTTATATAATTTTAGCAATTTTAATGCTAATTATAAACTAAATCCCTGGTTTTAAGACTATACAAATAATCAAAATTACAATTTAAATCCTCCAAATTGGAATTTCGACCAAAATAGCTCTACCAGATCTTTCGGCCAAAATGGCTCTGCCAGATCCCGGCGGCATTTTGTCGGATTCCAGTGGTTTGGGGCATTTTGCGCTTATACTGCTAGTTTGCTCCTTCTTATAAGTTTTCTTGAACTTTAAGCTCTGCCATCCTTTGAATCGAACCCGAGACCTACAGAGTTTCAAAGACTTCTTCGGCATCTTCTTTTAAGTTTTTGGTTCGGCAACCCTTCCAGGGAATAAGAAGTAATGATTTAAGATATTTTTTAATAAAAAAATTTCGAAATGTTAAATTTTATTTAAAAGAATTAAAATTATATATTTTTTTATTTAATCAAGAAATCCAATAATTTACATCGAAAAGAAACATAACCTTCGCTTTGA
>LPNX010926977.1:259709-284941 GCA_001517045.1 Pseudotsuga menziesii
TGTTTATTCTTCCATCTCTCGATGTAGAAACACAATCTTGCTATTCATTTCCTCAACTTCAAGATCACATGATAATGCCGATGCCAATAATACTTTTAAGGAAAATCTATTTTTTACAACAAGGGAAAATGTTTCCTTGTTATTTACTCCATCAACTTTACAGTGTCCTTTACTTACAAATTACTTATACTTTTTGAGAGTTGTGTGGCATATCATTCTTGTCAAAGATACATTTACATCCAACCACCTTCAATCCAATAGGAACTTTCTCCACATGTTAAGTACGTCTCAATATCAATAAACAACTTGATCTCCTCCTCTAAGGTACCCAACCAGTTCTGAGATCCTTAGTAGTTAATACCTCTTGCAAAATCCTTGGCTTGCAAGTGAAGTTGATACTATGCATGATAAGATAGCTAATAAATCAGGTGGACATGTTAGTCTTGAATATTTTCATATCATGTCTCTTATCCTCTTCACTAATATTGACATTTTATTCTCAATCTCCATTGAGTTTTCAGCATCGACAACTTAACTAGGTGATTAACATGTTTCTTGATCCAACCTCCAAGTTTAGTGTACCTTATATTTGAAAAATGTGTAATCACAGACAAGCTATGTCACAAGGTTAGTTAGATTTAAAGCTTGGGGTTCGAATGCAAGTGATTTTGAAATCCCCAATTTAGGTTTGTTGAACTTCTATTCAAATTCGACATAGATTTCAATGATTATTCAAGGAACCAACATAACAAGTCTCTACGAACTACAAGAGGTGAACAATGATAGCTTGAGTTTTAAGGGCATGAAACCTATATTACTTGGAAAGATTATATGCTATGTTGAACCCATTCGATGTGTTGATTCCATTGATAAGGTTAGGGGTTAGTGATTGGTCAACATGAATTCCACTAATGAGTTATAAGCTATGCAGAGGCTAAGCATTGACAAGGTATTTCCTATTTATGCTAGTCTATAAAGAAACTTGCATATTTTTATAACATAAGTCAAGAATATTACTAGAAGTATGTAAGGAAGCTTGAATATGCTTGTTTTATGCTACATTGCAATAACCTATATCGTATTTAAATGGACATTTTTAAATTCATTTTTGTTTTAATTTCTTTCAAATTGTAATTATATTTGTTTTATCATATATTTTTATAGCAAAATTATCCTATTGCTATATATTTTCAATCTCTTCTTAGGAGGCAGGTACTAAGCAACTTTGTTGCTTATTCCACTTGTTAACATATATTTTTCTACATGTGTATGTCTATTTGTCTTACATTTTCATTTTGATAATATTGTAAATGAATCTAACTTCAAAATGCATGTATTTCATATTGCTTAAGGATTATAGTACATGCATGCATCTTAAAGAATAGATTTATAAATTCAATAATGCATAGTTTTCTTAGTGTTGTCTTAATTTGTTAGTTAAACACATTTTTCAGCGACAAACATTTAGTATCTCAAGATATTTAACTCAATGTCATCTTACTACTTATTTTCCTTTTGTCATTCATTGTGATCTTATTCTTTGTAATATGGAAACAATAATAAAATAAAATGTGTTTTATCTCTTTAAGGCCTTTGTCTCTAGCTAATGCCAAAACCTATTTGAATGTTCTTGAATCTTGAGAAAGTTTCTAATCTTCAATCACGGTAAGAATTCTCTTTTAACTAAACCAATGTATGTACCATATACTTCTCTTATTACTACTACGTAGAGTCCTCTTTTTTTGGTATTATGATGACCACCATGCATTCTTATAGACATGTTGAGTTTAAGTAAATTCAATTCACGTGTTTTCTTTACGATATTTATTTTTTAATTTTAACTAAAATGCATAAATTTTACCATAAGGTCACTTTAGACTAATTCACGTTAAGAATCATAGATATCATCATCATAATTCATAAATGTTTTGATAATTCACATCTCTTTAATCATCTATGATACTCAACTATAAGACCATGCATTCAATATTGCATATCAACTTTATGTAAATAGGTCTACATACACTACTATTGTCTTCATTGATCAATAAGATATTCTAAGATGATTCTTCAAATATTACTTTCTACAAAATCCATGTTAATAAGGTAAACAATTAGGAAAAAAAAAATTCATTCCATAACTAATATTTGATCAAAGATAAAAGAAAACCATTTACTAACACATAGGTGATTCCATAGGTCGCATAGTATCGCAACCACAACTCTACTATCACTTTGTAATGTTCCCAAGTTCTTGATTACTATTTAGGGAAAGTTATAACCTATTTTCCCAACGATATGCACCGATCGGACGACCGGCCGCGTCGGATGTGACCGGTCACGCGCGGTCGGTCGTCTAATCGGTGCATATTGTCGGTTCGAAAGTGAACTCCTTTAGGGAAATGAGGAATACTTTTTTTTCTTTAATATGATGCACAAAACTATCAGTTAGCCTTACTAATTAAAGTTTTAAGTATAATCAATACCATAATCCAAAAATTCTACTCTTATGTACAATAAAACATATTACAGTTTCTTCCCTTCTCCGTCATGAATTGGGTTAATACTATTAATCAAAATAAGCCATACCTTTCAATGATATATTTATAAAAAAATTACTCTATCACCCTTCACATAAGGACATGAGAGATTTAGTGACTATCTATATGTGAACTCCATGTTCTTCATTGTCAATATCATGGTTCGCATATAATCCACATATGATACTGAATCATACCTTTTCCTAAGTATGTTCACTCCACAAGATGGTTATCTATATCTATAAAGAACTATATTTCAAGACATTTAATCAATTAATAATAGCCTAGACATCAAGTCGTATTTACATTAATGATCATTTCCAAATGAATCGGTTATACAAGCCTCTTCCTACTTCATGTACTAAAGTTGTGGTAGAGGTAACACCTATCTCTTGTCATTTAAGCTATACTTACACAACAACATTAATTAAGATAATGGTTTCTAAATCATGATTCCACCTTAAAGATTATTTCAAAGGTATCTTCTTGTGTAATATCCCCAAGTGATAAACTTTATTTGTAATATTTGTTTTAAAGAATATCTTATTTTTTGAATGTGATTGGAGAACCTGGAATATGCCAATCGGTCCTTGGAGGAAAAATGTAACTGAAACATTATGCTTGTAATAAAAATATGAATGATAGGGACAACCATGTTGAATGAGGAAACTATGCATGCGAGAATGGGGGATGTTAAGGGTCACTCTCAGGGAAGTTACACTAGGCATGGGAATGTCAGTATAGCACTAGACCCACCCTGGGGAATCAAAGAGGTAGTGGAGAAAAAATTCCTGGGGGAATTGGTCGTTAGCTATAGAATACCTAGGAAAAACAAAAAGGATAAATAAGGGACGAAACTGAGTATGCTGGAACAAGGAATACTTGATGTGTGAACACTCTATGTTAGGAAAGTGATTTCTCACTGAAGAACTGGACTGAGTTTGAATGTCACCACTCTCGGCATGCATAGTTTGGCTCATGTTTTATTGAGGATGGAGTGATATGTGCCTAATCTATGGTTGGGTGGAACGTGGTTGTTCCCTTTTCATCACGGCTCATTTTACAACAGGTTCCATTATTGAATATTGTTTCTGCAAACCTATTGAGCTTAGGGTATGTTTGTTTATGTTAAAGATGTGTTTTTAATATCGATGAAATGATGAAAAAGCATCTTAGATTTAGTGATGCTTATGAACTATTTCACTCATACGATGTGTGGAATCATTATGCATTGCATTTGGTAAAATGGAAACCCAAGTGGTGGATTGTTGTTATGTACAGAGTTATTTTCTTACTACATGATCTCTTGATTGATGAACTTAGGGTGCGTCGATGGTTGTATGATTCTATGTTACGATAATAATAAGAGAATTCCTTAGATTTGTTGATGAAAGTATTGTTGCTAAATGGGTGTGTGTGCTCATGTAAGTGCTCTTTGGTTGTTCTTAACTTCAGCAAGGTTTTCTTATGAATGTATTGTGCTCGTGATGCCATACCCATTGTATACAGTCATTAGATAGCTATATATGTGATTAGTCAGTCCTAACTTTTATCTGAACCACTAATTTTAACCAACTTGGCCTATGATTCTTATAACACTCAAGGGAAAGTGGATTCCAAGTCTGCGATAAACCAAATTTCATAAGAACTTCACGTCCGACCTCTGCTATTAACTCCCCTGCTAGTTAATCAAGTGAAATGATCCTCCTTCATTGGATCTTTGCCAACCTCGATCGATGGTGGACTCAAAAGATAACAAACTACCTTGCATTAAAATTTCATTCCCATCTCCACGGTTAACTCGCCTGCTAGTTGTATTAGCGAAATCCTTGAGGTCCGTCGGATCTAGGTCGATGGTAGACCCCAAATACCATAAGGCATATTTTATAGGAATTTCATGCATGCTAGGATTTTATTAATCCATGCTAGTTGATTCAGAAAAATAACTCAAAGACGTTGATATTTCTTCACCCAATATTGATCGTTGAAGTGTGTGGTCCCTTTAAACCTTCGCGCTCCATAAAGGGACTTTAAAACCTCCAATATTTGAGCGCAATATCTAGTGGGGAGGGGACACATCATTGATGCACATTTCCTATCGCACGCAACAAAATTTTATTTGTCTGAGCTAGTTATCCCAGTGAAATCATTGTCGGTCGTTGATCTTCTCCAAGACCTATCTCTCTCATTCATCATAAAGGTGCTTGATCATGTTCACTTCTGGTTCTCGGTGCTTATCTCTAACATTATCTCATTCAGCAGAATTACTCTCGACCGTTGATCTAACGATCTTGACCTTAGATCTACCAAATATCTACGTTCTTTACACTCTGCAATATTCGTTGAAATTGATCACTGGAAGGATCAATCCCCCCCGCAACTCAAATATTATCGTTTCTTTACTATGAATTAGAGTTTGTCTATCAAGCATGATTATATCATTGTTGATGCCCTACATTGGGTTTCTGTCATTCTCATAGGAGAAGTAATTATTGGTCTGTTGAAAATGGTTATGACTGCATGATTTGTGCAATGTGCCTACCTTGTCTTTCAATCCACTATAAATTGTAGGATTGTTTTAGTTTCTGGAAAGAGTCAAATATCCTAAGGAAAACGTATGTTTTCTGCACCCTAGAGTCTATAGCAGAAGGGGAAAGGAGGGAGGAAGAAATCATAAGGATAAATGAGTCTGTGCATTGTTTCTCTACGATCCAAATCCTATCTATGGAAGGCAAAAGATGGAAAGCGGAATATGAACAAATGAAGGTGTCGTATGCTAAGTTTTCTAGTTTTTGCAATCTGTAGCAGAAAGGCGGAAGAGTGGATGAATGACTTCCGCCATGTGTTAAATTTTTTGAGTTCCACGGTCTGCAGTGGAAGGCAGAAGTGTGGATGAATGAATCCGTCATGGATTAAGTTTCTGAGTCTCGTAGTCCGTAGTGGAATGCGAAAAGGTGGAAGCCAGAAGGCAGAAGTGTGGATAAAATATTTCATCTGAAGTTAGGTTCTTGATTTCCGAAGACCGCAGCGGAAGGCAGAAGGGCGGAATGCGGGAAGCAAAAGTCAAAAAATTCAATTTCAATGCAAAAACGACTATCTGGTAGAAGAAGTGGTTTTACTTGTGGAAATTAACATTGTTTATTGTTTAATCTTAAGGATGAATTGTTATGAAAGGTTATAACCAAATTTATGTGAAAGAATTTTATGTTTTAATTTTTTTTATATACCTTTCTACAGGTTATTTGGGTATGTAACATATGGTATCAAAGCCACAGGTTTCAACCATGTCTTCTTTTGGGGAACATCTAGTTTTGTTGCATTATTAAAAAATTTCTTTTAAACACTTTTTGTGCCATAATTGTTTATGTATAGACAGGAATAGTTCTGTAACAGGATACAATGATGGCCTCACAGGATGATAATGAGAATCTACCTAAAGAAGGTACACCATTACCTCACCCAATGCAGCAAGAACCAGAGGGTTTTGAAGCTAGCCAGGTGCTTGAAACCATGAAGAACCTGATAGTGTAATTATAGAGCTTCAAAGCAAAAAATGAACAGCTGAAAAAGGCTCAAGAAAAACACCAGGAGCTCAATGAAATATTACTGCAAATATTGCAGGCGAGGAACAATAGGGAAAAACCACCAGCATAAGCAGGGAGGGATCCGAAAGTAGGAGACAGTGCAGAAAGAAAAGACAGTTCCTCCCAGGTAACTCAAAAATATGGGAATCAATCCCAGACAGCCAAGAAGAGAAAAATAGACCACCTGGAAGGAGAATTCAAGAAAATTAAACCCACCAGTTTTGATGGAGAATCAAGGACTAGAGAAAAAGTGCAAGATTAGTTGTTGGATATTAAAAAGTACTTTTAGATATACAACTACTCCAACAACATGAAGGTAAGGATGGTAGTTTACAACCTGAAAGGAAAGGCCAGTATTTGGTGGAAGGACCTAAACATCTCCCATGGATTAAAAGAAAAGAACCTGGAATGGTCAAAGTTAAAGAAACTCTTCAAGAAGCAATATTTATCAGAAAGCTATTATGAAAGGAAGACCAAGGAATTCTATGAATTAAAACTTGTCCAAATGACCATGGAGGACCTCATCAATAAATTTCTAGAGCTGCTATGTTTCGTACAGTATATTAAAGAAGAAAAGGTAAAGTCCAATGATTCTTAAGCTACTTTCCACAATCCTACAAAGATCGGATTGAATTTGATAACCCCAAGACTCTGGATGAAGTGTTAAGAAAATAAAGACTATGCTTGGAGCAGTATGAACAAAGGAATGAAGTCTCCAAATCCTAGAAGGAAAAGAAGCAAGAAAATTTTAACCAGGGGAAGAAGGGCTTCCAGCCACCACCCTTCAGGAACATGCCGAGGAACCCTTAAGGAAATTCCTACAACAAAGATGAATAGTTTCAGCATAAGGACAATAAAATTGTACACCTTGGAATTAAAGGGGTTGCTTGGACCCTTAAGGAACCTCCAAAGTTTTAGGAATGTGGAGGTCCCCATGTACGAAGGAACTTCCCACTCCTCGATGAATCCAACAAGACTATACACAAACTGCAAGAAGCTTCCATTGTGGGATAAATTGGAAAAATTTTCCATCGGATTAATGCATCTCTTGAATATCGATAGGAAAATCATCAATATGCAATCGTAGAGATTGAAGGTACTATTTCTAACCGAATGATATCTATATTATATGATACAGGAGATACTTTAAGTTACATAACTCCTAAAATTATGGAGAATTGTCAGCTCACCAAGGTAAGGCATGCAAGGCCTTGGTCAGTCCAATTGGCCACTGGAGAAAAAAAGAAGGTAATAGAGTTTGTTTCTAATTGTGAAATTTCAATACAGGATCATGTAACTAGGATCAATTTGAATGTGTTTCCTCTAGGGTCTTATGATATGATTATTGGCATGGACTTGTTAGAAAAGTATAAAGTAGTACTAAATTGCTTTGATGAAACCTTTACTTATGTAGTTGAAGATAAAATTGTTAGGAAGGTAAATGGTTTTAGTAATCCTATTTCTTTAAGGTAGATATCTTCCTTTCAATTAAGGAAGTGTTTGAGGAAGGGTTGTAAGATCTATGCTATAAAGATTGTTAACCTACTCCTTAATGAAAACCCAAAATCTGTAAGGGACCACCCAGTTTTAACGGAATTGATGGATGTGTTCCCAGAGGAGATACCTGGATTCCCCCCTCCACGAGAAATAGATTTCTCCATTGAATTTATACATGGGTATTCTCCAGCATCCAAAGTACCTTATTGAATGAGTATCCTTGAGTTAACATATTTGAAAATCCAATTACAAGAACTACTAGATAGGGGTTATATCAAGCCTAGTGTATCACCTTGGGGAGCCCCAGTTTTATTTGTCAAGATGAAGGATGGGACCTTAATACTATACATAGACTACAGACAATTAAATAAAGTGATCATCAAAAACAAGTATCCTCTACCTCAGATTAATGACTTGTTTGATCATGTAGGGGGAGAAAAATTCTTCTCCAAGTTGGATTTGAGGTCTGGTTACCAAAATATTAGGATTAAGGAAGAAGATGTTAACAAAACATCTTTTAGGACCCAATATGGGCATTACGAATTCGTAGTAATTCCTTTTGGCTTTACCAATTCCCCTTCTACATTTATGTGTCTAATGAATAGCATCTTTAACCAGTATTTGGATCTGTTTGTGTTAATATTCATTGACGATATCCTGATATACTCAAGGATAGAGGAAGAACATCAATATCACTTGAGAATCGTACTACAGACACTAAGAGACCACCACTTGAAATAAATTCAGTACTTAGGACATGTCATCTCAGAAAAATGGATTGCGGTAGATCCACAAAATATAAAAGCAATTCTTGAATGGACTGTGCCTAAGGATGTCGCTAACATTCTATCTTTCATGGGACTCACTGGGTACTACCGGAGGTTCATCCAAGGGTTCTTAAGGATAGCCTATCCTATTAATTCCTTACAAAGGAAGAGAGTAAAGTTTGTATGGTCTGTGAACTATCAAGAGAGCTTTGAAAACTGAGTCTATACAGGAAAGAAACTGCAAAGAAAGAAACTGTGCTTTGGAATCGAGTCGCCGCTCCCATTAAAGTGCAGTGGAAGCACTTTAGCTCAAAGGAGGCGAACTGGGAACTAGAAGATACCCTACGGAAGGAGTACCCAGGCCTATTCCTGGGAACTATGGAAGGCGAATAAGAACACTGTGGACAGTGTTATAATAAGGGGGAAAGGATGTAATATCCCCAAGTGATAAGCTTTATTTATAATATTTTTGAAAAGACTTTTTTATTTTTTGAATGTGATTGGCGAACCTAGAATATGCCAATCCATCCTTAGAGAACAAATGTAACTAAAACATTATGCTTGTAATAAAAATATGAATGATAGGGACATCCATGTTGAATGAGGAATCTATGCATGTGAGAGTGGGGGATGTGAAGGGTCACTCTCAGGGAAGTTACACCAAGAATGGGAATGACAGTATAGTGCTAGACCCACCCTAGGGAGTCAAAGAGGTAGTTGAGCAGAAATTCCTGGGGGGAGTTGGTCGTTAGATGCAGAAGACCTAGGAAAAACAAAAAGGATAAATAAGGAAGCATATGCTAGGAGGCGGGACGCCGCTGAGTATGTTGGAACAAGGAATATTTGTTGTATGAGCACACTGTGTTAGGAAAGTGACTTCTCATTCAACAACTGGACTGAGTTTGACTGTCACCACTCTCAGCATGCATAGTTTGGATCAGGGGTGATTGATGATGGAGTGATCTATGCCTAAACTATGGTTGGGTGGAATGTGGGTTTTCCCTTTTCATTGTGGCTCGTTTTACAATAGGTTCAATTACTAAATATTGTTTCTCCAAACCTATTGAGCTCAGGGTCTGTTTGCTTATCTTAAATATGTGTTCTTAATATCGATGACATGATGAAATAACAACTTAGATTTAATGATGCTTATGAACTATTGCACTCACACAATGTTTGGAATGATTGTGCCTTGCATTTGGTAAAATGGAAACCCAAGTGATGGATTGTTGTTATGTATAGAGTTATTTTCTTACTGCATGATCTCTTGATTGATGAGCTTAGGACGTGTCAGTGGTTGTATTATTTCCATGTTACGATAATAATAAGATAATTCCTTAGATTTATTGATGAAAGTATTGTTTCTAAACGAGTGTGTGTGCTCATGTAAGTTCTCTCTGGTTGTTCTTAATTTCTGCAAGGTTTGCTTACAAATGTATTGGGCTCATGATGCCAGACCCATTGTATACAGCCATTAGATAGCTGGATACATGATTTAGTTGGTCCTAACTTTAGCCAAACCACTAAGTTTGACCAAGATAGCCTATGATCCCTCTAACGCTCAATGAAGAGCAGATGCCAAGTCTGCGATAAATCATATTTCACAAGAACTCTGCATTCAGCCTCTGTTGTTAACTCCCCTGCTAGTTAATCGAGCGAAATGATCCTCCATCATTAGATCTCTTCCAAACTCGATCGACAGCAGACTCTAAAGAGAACAAACTACCTTGCATTAAAATTTTGTGTCCATCTCCACAGTTAACTCACCTGCTAGTTGTATCAGCGAAAATCCTAGAGGTCTGTCGGATCTAGATCGACGGTGGACCCCAAATACCATAAGGTGGATTTTATAGGAATTCTATGCATGCTAATATTTTATTAATCTGTGCTAGTTGATTCAGTGAAATAACTCATAGCCATTGATCTTTCTTCGCCCAATATTGACCGTTGAAGTGTGTGGCCCCTTTAAACCTTCACGCTCCATAAAGTGACTTTCAAACCTCCAATATTTGAGTGCGATATCCAATGGAGAGTGGACACGTCATTGACGCACATTTCCTATCACATGCAAAAAAAAATTCTTTGTCCATGCTAGTTCTCCCAGCAAAATCATTTTCAGTCGTTGATCTTATCCAAGACATGTCTTTGTCATTAATCATAAAGGTTCTTAATCACGTTCACTTCTGGTTCTCAGTTCTTATCTCCGACATTATCTCATTCAACAAAATTACTCTCGACCGTTGATCTGATAATATTGACCTTAGATATACCAAAGATGTATGTTCTTTACACTCTGTAGTATTCACTGAAATATATCACTAGAAGGATCAATTCCCCCTACAACTCGAATTTTATCGTTTCTTTTCTACGAATCAGAGTTTGTTTATCAAATAGGCTTATATCATTGTTGATTCCCTGCGTTGGGTTTTTTCCATTCTCATAGGAGAAGTACTTATTGGTCTGTTGGAAATGGTTATGAATGCATGATTTGTATAATGCACCTACCATTTCTTTCAATCCACTATAACTTGTAGGATTTTTTTAGTTTTTGGAAAGATTCGAAGATCCTAAGGAAAACATATGTTTTTCGCACCCTAGAGTCCGCAGCAGAAGGCAGAAGGAAGGAGGCAGAAATCAGAAGGAGAAATGAGTTCAAGTGTTGTTTCTCCATGATCTGGAGCTCGTCTGTGGAAGGTAGAAGAGGGAAAGCAAAAGATGAACAAATGAAAGTGTTGTATTCTAAGTTTTTCAATTTTCGCAGTCTGCAATGGAAAGGCGGAATGAGGAAGGAAGAAGTGTGGATGAACGAATTCCGCTGCATGTTAATTTTTCTGAATTTCGCAGTCCGTAGTGAAAGGAGAAATGGAAGGAGAAAGTGTGGATGAACGAATGTGTCATGGGTTAAGTTTATGGGTACCGAAGTTTGCAGTGGAAGGAGAAAAGGCAGAAGGTAGAAGGCTAAAGTGTGGATAAAATATTTCCTTGGAATTTGTTCCTAATTTCTGAAGACCACAATGGAAGGTGGAAGGGAGGAATGCAGGAAGCAAAATTCAAAAAAGTAGTTTTAGTGTAGAAACTACTATCGAGTCGCAGAAGTGGTTTTACTTGCAGAAAATAACAATGTTTATTGTTTTAGCTTAAGGATGAATTGTTATGAAAGGTTATAGCCAAATTTATGTGAAAGACTTTTATGTTTGCAAACAAAAAAATTATATACCTTTCTACAGGCTATTTGGGTATGTTACAACTTATCATTTCAACCTTTAAGAATACATTCACTACATTATGTCAACTAACATTCAATTTATAATGCTTGCTAAATCATGATTTCACCTTAAAAGGTTATGGCAAAGGTATATGCTTATCATTTCAACCTTTAATAATTTATCAACTACAATATGTCAAGTAACATTCAAATTATCCATAAATTAAGATTGCTAATCAAACATAAGGAGTATAATTTACCTCCTAGGGTTAGTATTTTCCTTTTTACAAGAAGTACTAAATTAAAGAATATAATCTCAAAAATATAAATTCTATTAACATTCTTCTATATATATCCTTCCACATACGCTAGTTATTATTATATAATCTTCATTTTGACTCTTTTGAACACTATCATTATTCATAATTATAACATGGTTCCTTTTTCTTTGTATACCATCAAAGTGATGGAAATACAAATATTTACTTATGATTTAAATAAGGTTTGTACTCTTTATAATATGATACTCTATCTCAAACTAACTCATTCCTTAAACATTACATTCATTTATTGTTATACATGAACACAAAATTATAAGTTTCAAGGTAACCTTTTATCATGACATTCCAAAATAAATTTTTCCACCAAATCAATCGTTCCACATATTAATAAATCATCTATTATATTAGAAAGGCATAAATGCAGGGAAGTACAATAAATCACTTCAAACAACATTCATAAATAAAACACATAAGAAATAGATACAAGAAAGACACCAAACACATAAGAAGCAGATACAAGAAATACATCAATATGCATGGTTCACCCAAAAATGGGCTACGTCCACAAAGAATTTTCCAATCTCTTTATTATTTTTTCTAAAATAGGATAGGTTACAATATGTAGCACATCCACTGTCAGTTATTTTGCACTCTCTCACAATTTCTTGTAATACAATCAAAGAGATATTTCCATGGTATTAACTTGGGCTTGACAAGTAACCATAAATTTAGAGCTAAAATAGAAGAGACTTCATAATTCTCTAAATAGTAATTAGTTAAACAATAATGTTTTGTCTTCTTTAACATAATGAGCATCCTTTTGAAAGCTTTGACATCATTTAACATAACTTATATTTTGGGAAAAAAAGAAACTTCACCCAATCACTCGTTTAAATAAGAGCTCTCATGTCTAAACAATGAATTTCCAATATGTTAGTGAACCAAACAAACGAGAATTTGGTTTCACTTTTTATACCCTCAAGATGGAGTTTGACTTTCGATGTTGAAATTATTTACTCGAACCATTTACAATATAACGGCTCTCGCCCCTTAAATAAAAGTAGCAAGGATAGAGTTTGGATTTTACATGCTTAGTCACTTTAATAAATATTTATAATATTAGAGCTCTCACTTTTTAATAAGTCCATAAGAAAACCTAGATTTTTAATAATGGATTTGTTTCCTAAACTAGTAGAGCTTCTTATTAAAGTTTTCCCTTAACTATTTAAAATTATAGACAAAACATTTTAAGTTTTTTAAAACATAAAAGTATGTTGAGATCCTTTAGACATTTGATATTCAAGGTTAAGTTCTTATTACATGGACTTGCGTCTTGCCTATATAGAATATCTTTCCAAGAAATGTTGTTCTGTTCACCCCCAATGAATTATCCAACCTTCAGTTAAATTTAAAAGTGATCAAGAAATAATCTGTACTATTTCCAAGAAGTCATATGACTCCCATCATACACAACTTGAATTATTTCTTGAATCGTATCTCTAAATGAGATTTCTTCCTCCTAATTAATTCAAGGTGTAGTGCATATATAAATATATAGTTATGGGTTCCTCTCCTTTCCTTGGATTTTGACCCTCGTCGAGTCGATTTTTAGAGACCGCTTTCTATATTCTTTTTTAATTACACACAGGTGAGGTGGCTTTCTATTTAGACGATTCCATTGGTTAATTTATTAAAAAATATAGAGATATCAAAAATCATTCGATATATATTGATGCTCTATCTAAACACTCTCTATTCGACACATATTATGGATTGTGTCACTACACTTTCTATCAGAGTCATGACTCGAGATGGACATTTATTGTTTGGCGAAGGGAGTTGGATATCCATATTGGAGGTCGCTCCTCATCTGCAACAAATTTAAAATTAAAGCACAATTTAAAAAGATAAATGTGAATAAAAATTATTAAGTTAAAAAGGAATTATGGGCCCCATAGGTTGTCCCTCTTTCCCTCTTCTAGTCCAAATAATAAATAACAAATAAACTTGGCCCTCTGTAACCAAAAGTCACCCTTTCCATAGAATATAAGTAAACCTTCAACAAATTCAATATTTAGAACATAGTTAAGGGACATATTTTGAGTTGATTTTTTTTTTCCATAGAAAAAAATCGTAAATTTTATTTACATTTTTCAGATGGATCAAAATGTTCATTTTCACAAGGTAATTCAGTAATTCTCAAATCCAAAACTTATAACATAATATCATAGTATTTGGAGATACATATAGATCATGCATTTAGACAAAAATGTATTCACTTCACCATAGCAACCCATAACATACTAAGAAAGAAATCCCATAAGACAATATGTTCAAATATTATGTCTATCATATAAACAACATCGTCACCAGAATTAGTCCAAAATCATCAAAAAGGTAGTCTCATAAGTCATTAGTACCACACTACTAGCTCCATCAACGGGCCCATTCAAAAAATCTAATAAGTTTCAATATTTTCAGCTACTCGAAACTCTTTGATATGCCAAAATCCTTCCAAAACAGATGCTCCATCTTTTTCTAAGATATCTACATGAGAATTTCTTTCACGATAGATGTGCTTGATCTCCACAAACTCAAACATATCTGAAAGTCTGCTTACATCCTGTAGAACCTGAGAAAGCTATAAATTCCGCAATCTGTACTTACCACTGGCCCAATTAATGACTAACTAAGAGTCACCAAAAATATGGATCTTAGCAATATTTTGAGTTGATGCCAATAACCAGGTTATCCTAAATATCAATATTATTTTAATTTACAAAAATATAATAGAACTCGAAAATATTGACTTACTTTAGCTATGAAGGTTCCTTTCCAAAAAAACGCATGAATATCCCGCTTTCCTCTTGAATGATGCAAGAAGGGGTCGCAGCATCCTTTTCTTAATTCCAAACTAGGACTACCTCCCTCCTCCCGCAAACCATGGGGGTTTGATTCATTCCATGTGAACCCTAACAAATCACTGCTTCGATCTCGAGAGGTTACCATCTTGTAATTCATGAATTAGTCAATATATACATATATAGTAAAACCAAGTATAAATATATGAACCAAGAATTTGAGCAAGCATAAAAGTGGTAGTATAAACATACAAGTCCTAGACTTATATTGTAGGTTATTGATTCCATGTGGGCGAGCATTCTAACATATGAAACTTTATTATATAGTTCTTAACAAAATATATTCTATATTTTGGTAGTGGAAATCTCAATGGTTCTTTTCATGTTATCAAATTTTTTCATAAACCTTAAATAATTTTCATAAGGCTCCATGCCCTTAATGATAATATAGTAATTATTAACGTGTCTTTATTTCATTTTTTATAAAATATATTTCAATATATATAATATTATTTTCAACACTAAATCCTTTCTATTGTGGGTTTTAAGATCGACATTAGATAAATTTCTCTTCAGTGGAGTAGCACTCCACTTTCATTTAATATGTATTTATTACCCACGTTTTCAACATGGAGCATACCCTCCTTAGGTCATAGTATTTAATAAATTATCATAATAAACTTTTTTTTAAATAAATAAGTCTTTCACCATCTATCATGTCTCTATATACTTGAATCTTTTGTATTTTCTGTTGTAAAGGATTCTAAGTAGAAGAGGGGATGTTACATTCTTTCCCTCTTAAAAGTAACACTATCCTCAGTGTGCATGCCATTCAATATTGATTTTATATTCAACTGTATTTGTAAATGTCCTTCTTCCCCTGTATTTCATGCCTCCTTTCCTTTCAAGCCCTATGATTTACACATGCACTTCCAAAACTTTCCAAGTCTTTTAGCATAACACTATGCAAAAACATAACTCTTATATTTCACAAAGTATATAAATAATACTTTTCTTTCGTAACATATCGTATTTGATTTCATCAAATATTTTTATCATTCATTCACTTTGTAATGATCAAAATTATTTTCTTGTACATATGTCAATTATTCATAGTATGTCATAATCTAAAATAAATTATCCTCGTTTTTCATAAAATCTCAATCTCATACTAATTTTTAAAATTTAGTACCATTGCACATAACAATCAATACTCTTATTTTTCTCTAATAAATACAACGATAATATCATATTGTTATGACATCCTTATAAAGAAAATGTGAAATACATATAGCTTCAATATAGTACAAATACGCATATCAGTATCTCTTTGTTCACATTTATCTCAAGAGGATTCATCTCACATATAAATTCAGCTTTAAAATTGATATTATAGATTGTTTACTCAACATCAATTACGATTGATGCTCCAGAGTCCTTCTTACTCATCATCAATTATCTCTGATGCTGGACAGAGTCATCTCAACTTAGCATTAGTTTACCTATGATCCTCCGAGAGTTATTCCAACTCAGCATCACTTTACACATGCATTTCATCGAGATGAGTCAAGCAGTTATAGAACACTGACTTAGGTCAAATGTTTAAACATTTATTAAGTAGACTTTCCAATAAGATCCCTTTATGAAGCACTCTATATTCTTGTAATGTCAGTATTTTTCTTTATCCCATAAAATCTAGGCTAAGATATTTAAGATCCATTGTCCATAAAATATAGGTAGTATCAGAGCACTCAATAAGGAAATCTAGACCCTGCCTATACCATGGAAAAGGGCAGACTTGTCTTCACAATCTCCCTTATCTACTATTCTATTGAAGTACAATTTGGTTCCATTTTTTTATAAGTCTTTCTTTCTTTATTGGGGATAATGTTTTCTTTAATTCTTTCATATCTTTGTATTCTTTACTTGTTCCAATTTAGCATTTGTTTGTTTCTTTGGTATTTTTATATTACTCTCAAACCAAGTGGCCATGCGCTAAATTAAATAACTCTAGATGTGCCCAGTCTGTATAGGAGACTTATTAGATTTATCCATATCGAATGACCTTTGTTAGTATTACATCACACAACAATATTTTTTTCAAAATGCAAAGCATTATATATACTTTGTTTAAACCTTTTGTTTCGAAATCTTGTATTTCCTTTTGGGTAAGTCTTCTTCCTACTAACATGTTTGACCCCCTCTTATCATGGAATATCATTTCCATTAATCGACGACGTTGTCATTATAGTTTTCTCATAGTTTTTAGTTGTCCAACTACAAATTTGTATGCTCAGTATACAAAGACTAATCAGCCCTAAAATTTCTATCATATGTCATACATATGCATTTTAATATAATGGTTTTTGAACTATACAATTCAATCATTATGATAACCATTCTTTTTTCTCTTGTAGCATATCATTCATACTTGTAATTTAGTCAATCTAACTTTTTTAACTTGTGAAATATATACAATTCCAATAAATCAAAATTTTGATCTATCATAAGTTTCCAAATCACATAATCGACCATAAACAGTTCACATTTCCAGCAATGTTCTAACTACTCATTTTAAAAATAAGCATGTTGTCACCTTGAAATTTCAAATCTACTCTTTCTTTGCTTTTCCCAAGGCACAAATTTTTCTTCTTCCTAAAAGCATAGATAAGTAACTTATATAATTCAATCCCAATGCATTACTGAAATGTTTAAGCGACATCATTAGTAAAATAAAGGTTACCTCGTTTGTTATTTTCCATTACATTCACCTTAGTTTGTTGAAGCTTACAATAGTCATTGTACCTATATAATACAGTTGCATATTATTGCAATATATATTAACTACTTCAACAAAACACTTGAATTGGAAAACAAAAACAATTTTCTACGTTAATGCACCCAATCATTAATTTCTAAGATTAAACATAATTTTTGTGCATTACTTATATTATCTATGCATAATTCATTAAATATTTCAGCTACATAGTCACGATGCCACTAATCCTAACAATATGCATTATCTTGTCAAAACCAAGTCCATGTATCAACACTTATTCTTTAATAAACTTTTTCGTCAATTAAGGCATTACTTATCTATCGATTTCCTCTTACCATGATATACACATACTTTATTTGTTTTATAAAATTTAATAATAAGATATTTAGTACTTTTGTCATGAATACCACCTCATGTCGTCCTTTTGGACATTACTGACACAATATCACAATGAACATAACATTCATTTAATTTCTTTAACATAACTATGACAAGTAATGATTAAACTAGTACTTATAATTCTTATGATTGTCACAATTAATTCTAACATATAAAAATAATTTAATCAAGCTCATTTTCTCCTATAGCTTTACCAATTTCAAATATATATCTAGTAGAGTTATATATAAACTTTATTCTTCTTACATTGGTGGGATAGGTGATTAAACCAATAACATGAAGACAAATACTTTTTTTTTTGTAATCCTAACTTGCATTATGATTATTGTTTATGCATCTAATATATCGTAAGCATATACTTTTTACACATGCCAATGTGCAGTACCGTCACATGTTACTATGTCATAATACATTTCTCTCTCTTTGCATTTCGTTAATCTTGTAACTGCATCTAATTTCAAAATAGATGTCTTTCGTATTGCTTAAGGATTATGGCACATGCATGCGTCTTAAAAAATAGCATTACAAATTCAATATTGTGTACATGTCTCACCATTGTCTTAATTCCTTGGTTAACACTTTTTTCAAAGACAAACATTTAGTATCTCACAATCTTTACCTCAGTGGAATCTTACTACTTATTTTCCTTATGTCATTCATCATGGTCATATTCTATGTAAAATCGAAACAACAAAAAAAAAAAAATGTGTTTTATCTTTTTAAGGCCTTTGTCTCTAGCTAATTCCAAATCCTATTGCAATCTTCATGAAGCTTGAGAAAGTTTCTAATATTAAATAATGATAAGAAACATCTTTCAATTGAACCAAGTTATGGATTATATACTTCTCTCATTACTACTACATAGAGTCCTTTTTTTTAGTATTATGACAACCACCATCCATTCTTCTAGACATGTTGAGTTTAAGTAATTTCAATTCACATGTTCTCTTTACGACAATTTTTTTTGAGTTTAACTAAAATACATAACTTTTACCATAATGTCACTTTAGACTAATTAATGTTAATAATCATACATCTCATCATCATAATCCATAAACATTTTGATGATTCATGTCTCTTTAATCATCTATTATACTCAACTATAGGACCATGCATTCAATATAGCATATCGATTTTATGTAAATAGTTTTACATACTTCTACTATTATTTTCATTGACCAATAAGATATTCTAATATGATGCTTAAAATCTTATTTTCTACAAAATGCATGTCAATAAGGTGAACAATTGGGAAAAAAAATTGCATTCCACAACTAATAATTGATAAAATAAAATTGCTTACCATCACATAGGTGAGTCCATAGGTTGCATAGTATTGCAACCATGGCTCTGATAACACTTTGTAATGTTCCCAAGTTCCTCATTACTATTTAGGGAAACATGGAATACTTTTTTTTCTTTAATATGATGCACACAACTATCAATTAGAATTACTAATTAATGATTAAGTATAATCAATACCATAATCCAACAATTCTACTCTTACATACAACAAAACATATAACTATTTATTCCCTTCTTGGTCATGAATTGGGTTAAGACTATTAATCAAAAGAAGTCGTACATTTCAACGAGATATTTATAAAAACATTACTCCATCAACCTTTACATAAGGACATGAGAGCCTTAGTTCCTATCTACATGTGCACTCCATGTTCTTGATTGTTAATATCATGCCTCACAAATAACCCACATATGATACTAAATCATAAATTTTTGTAATTATGTTCACTCCACAAGATGGTTATCTATATTTATAAAGTACTATATTTCAAGAAAATTAATCAATTACATATATCCTACACATCAAGTCGTATTTTGATTAATGATCATTCTAAAATGAATTAGTTATACAAGCCTCTTCCCTCTACATGTATCAAAGGTGACGTAGAGCTAACACCTATATCTTATCATTTAAGCTATACTTATGCAACAACATTCATTAAAATAATGGTTCCTAAATTATGATTCCACCTTAAAATATTGCGTCAAAGGTATCTTCTTATCATTTCAACCTTTAGGAATACATTCACTACATCATCCCAACTAACATTCAATTTAAAATGGTTTCTAAATCATGATTTCACCTTAGAAGGTTAGGAAAAAGGTATTTTCTTATCATTTCAACCTTTAAGAATACATCCAGTACAATATGCCATTTAACATTCAAATTATCCATAAATTAAGATTACTAATTGTTGTATTCAAGTAGATAGTAAGGACACACGCATAATCAACACAAAGTAATTAATTTGAATGCATTCAACTGCCTGATATTCATATTAAATTCAATATTTGTACACCATAAATATAGTTGGAGCAGCTACACCCACTCCAACTTCTCATGGATTAAGGATTAACCAATACATTAATTTAATATGATAATTGTGAGAATATGATTCACAGCAAGATCTAGGAGCTAAAGGAACCCTCACAACTCAAGATATTCACAAATTATGCAGAAAAAACAATTAAAAGAGCAAAATTAACACATAGGAATGGTGCTAATAACTGATTTTATTATCATTTTCCAGCATGTAAATATGTTTGGAACATCATTATTATACAATAGGATAAAATCGTTATCCTTTGTAGGAAAATTGGATGCATACATGGATGCAAATTGGTAATATCTAAATCCTTTTTATTTCCATTTGTGTTTCTCATTTCAAAATGACTAATCACACCCAGATTGATGATAAGCTTGGTGAAGCTGACAAATTCCAAGCATGTTAGTATAAGATCTCCCTGATCCTTGAAGAAAATTACTTGGGTCCGTATATCAGTAAGGAAGTTCTAATATCCTGAGGGAGATGAGGCTATTTCTAGAACTAAGAGAATCATTGCATATTCTATTAAGGATCATCTCATCCCTCATGTATCACCCTTGAAGACACCAAAAGAAGTGTTCGATGTTGTGATGAAGAAGTTGAATAAGAACAAGGGATTGTTATAACAACCTTGAATGGCCTCCAAATATCATGGGATTCATTCATTCAAGGAATGTGTTCTAGAAGGAAGTTGATTACCTTCAACATACTCTAGGAAGAGTGAACACAAGAAGAAGCTCACCTCATAACAAGAGAAATGAATGTGGGAGAAATTGAATCTCAAGCTCCCACAATTCAAAGAAGATTCCTCAAGCGATGAGGAATATGTACTCTAATCCAGAAGGATTCAACTCATGAAGAACCTCTTATCCATCTTAGCATTTGGATAAGAAATGATGCAGTTGTGAATGAAGAACATGATGAAGCATAAGACTCCAGGACATAAGGATCAAGAAGGAATCTACCAACCAAACAAAAAAAGATAAGTGTTCAATTTTAATTTCATGATAATGTTTGGTTGTGCAATTTTTTGTATTCAGTTGATGTATTATCCATGTTTGTGTGTTTGCATTTATACTACTGAATTGCACATGATGGGTAAGAATTCAATGATGTTGTACAACATTCCATATTTACTTATCTAGATTGAAACCTATTTGCTAACATATTAGGAGTAGTACACACTCTTAATAACATGGGGTAGAAGGCATTAAGAATTTATTGTATGTGTACGGTATATGGATGAATGTTGTAGCATTGGCTAAGATAGTTTCATGATTATGTGACATATATTTGTCACTATTAATATGTTTTGTAAATTATGATATTTTTCTAATCATGCAACTGAACTTGACTAGTAAAATTCATTCTAAAGAACAAGTAATGATAGTTCAAAAGAGGAACCTGAAGCTCCCCAGGTCAGAGACACCGTGGTGAAAGAAAGATATTCATAAGAATATAAAGAGAATGGTAGATCCACCTCAAGAGATGAAGACCATATTGGCCATGAGAAATCATCAAATATGAAGAACGGTATGACAATACTTCCAAAGAAAGTAAGAGGCCTCAGACACACTCCAATTATGTGACACTATTGAGCAACATCATTGATGTAGATCCTTCCAGCTATGAAGAAGTATCCAAGAACAAAAGGAATGATACTATGATCAAAGATTACCAATTGATAAAGAGGAATGATGTCTAGGATGTGGTTCTGAGACCTGAAGGGAATTTCATAGTGTCTTCCATATGGACCTACAAGATATAGGATGCAGCAGATGGAAGCAGCGAGGGATATAAGGAAAGATTCGTAGCACGAGGATTCTCATAGAAAGAAGGCATAGACTATGAGGATATTTTTTCACCAGTTGCGAGGTACACTTCCATTGGATCCATACATGTAGGTATGCAATTGGAGATACACCAACTAGATATCAAGACATCATTATTGAATGGTGTAGTCGAGGAGGAAGTGTATGTAGAGAAGCCACTAAGATTCGAGACACATGATAGGAAGACTCATGTGTGGAAATTAAAGAAGGCCTTCTATGAGCTCAGAAGGGGCCCATGGGATAGCACATACAGTTACATGAGGATCTTTAAGATCACCTAGAGTGATGAAGATATTAACCTTTTCTACAAGGTTGAATATGAGAACCTATATAGGATAACAATCTTACAGATGGGTGCAAGAGGAACTTTTCAACAAATATCAATATATAGGATCTTGGTATCTAATGAAATTAAATGGATACATAAAATATCAGTAGCAGAGGAATATATTTCTCACTCCAATACAGAATGTTTCAATTCATAGAGTACAAAGTTAGAATGATTCTCTGCCTCATAGGGAGTGACTGCAGAAGATATCTGATTTCAAGAATCTTGACATAGTACGATAGGATGGACAACATACTGATGGGCCTATATTTTACTAAGAGTAAAGTGGATTCCAACCTTTAATTCAAGGTTGAATGTGGAATACCAGTGATACTCCTACTATATGTCGATGAACTATTCCCAACAAGAGAAGACAAACTCATTCAATATGCAAGGAGGATACTTGCCACTGAGTTCAAGATGAAAGACCTAGGCATGATGCACTACTTCTTAGGCTTGTATGTGTGGAAAAATGTGGATAGTATTTTCCTTGCTCAAAGAAAGTATGCAGTGGAAATTCTGAAGAAATTTGGAATGTTGGACCATAAGGAGATAACAACACCTATGGAATCAAACTTGAAGCTATTGTGTTATGCTTCATCAGATTCAGTTGATGCCACGATGTATTCTTATATGATTGGCTCATTGATGTATCTAATGAATACAATACCAGACATATGCTTTGTTGTGAACACCCTAAGCCGGTTCCTAACAGATCTAATACATGTTCACCTGGTTGTTGCAAGGCATGTAGTGAGGTACCTAAAGGGTATAGTTGATTATGGGCTCAAGTATGATACGAATATGATAGGAATCAAATAACTAACTTGCATAGTTACGTTGATTCATATTGGGAAGGAACTGTCACTGAGAAGAAGAGAAACTTCGGTTGCTTCTTTAGTTTAATATCCAATATGATCTACTGGTTTGGAAGGATGCAATCCTACATGGTGCTGAGTATAGTCGAGGAAGAATATGTTTCCACTTGCTTAGCTAGTTGTGAGGTAGTATGTTTTTTGAAGATACCATGTGACTTGATAAATGAAGAGAGGATAAATGAAGCTCCAGTATGTGATCCAGATATAGGCCCCTCGAAAGAGGGAGTGATCAATTCTATCATAGTTGGAGCTACATTTTATCTAACTGTAAAAGGCCTAACAAAGGACGTAGGTTGCATGGATGTAATAATTCCTTTAGGTTGTCCTAGGATGTAATAAGTCATGGAGAAGCTCACAAGTTATCCTTAGATGTAATCAAACCTGATGTGACTCTATGCTAGAAATAGCGAGAGTGAAGTTTTGAGTACTTCATAAAAAGACCTGGTGTGATCCAGAATGAGACCTATCGAAAGAGGGAATGATGAGTTCTAGCATAGCTAGAGAGACAGGTTTTCTGAGTGTAAAATCCTAGCAAAGATCATAGGTTTCTTAGACTTAATAAATCCTATAGGTTTTCCTTGGATGTAATCAATCCTGGAAAATTTCCCAGCTTATCCTTGGATGTAATCAGTCCTAATATGTTTCTATGTTATAAATAGTGAGAGAATAGAAGACGCAGATGCATGATATCTCACATGGGAAATGAGACAGGTTGTTCGAGCGACAAAAATCCAGGTTAAGCGATATTCTTGGATGTAATTAGTCCTGTAGGTTTTTTTAGTGTAAATACGAGTCCTGGTGTGATATGCAGGTTACTCAGACACATTCAGTCCTGAAACGGGTTATCCAAATGTAAATATGAGTCCTAGCATGGTATGTAGCTTATTCGGATGTAATAATTCATGTGGTTTTTTTAATGTAAAAAGATCCCTGAAATGGTATGCAAGTTACTTGGATGTAATACGTCCCCAAGGTTGTCTAAATGGAAAATATCTTAGACACGGGTTGTTCAAATGTAATAAGTCCTTGAGATTGACTTAGAACATAAAAGTCCTGATGTAGCAGGTTGTTTGGTCGTAATCAGTCCTTACATATATATCTGTATATGTGTGTGTTCCCATTTTTGGATATGATAAGGTCATGAAGCACGTGAGGTGCACCTAGGAATTTCTCCTTTATTGGTAGTACACAGGTTGATTATGGAGAGACCTAATGCACCGAGTGTGCTCCTAGAAGGTTCTCAAATAGTGGTAGATGCAAGATTGTCTTGGTGACATCCTGAAATGTTCCTATGTTAATTGAACGAAGGTGGTATGCATCTGGTATGTCATCTATGTGCTTCATTTTGTTTTGTGCAGGATAAAAGAGATGATCTAGATACGAAAAGATAAAGGTAGGAAATGCAGGTTATTGCAGTGGAAATGTAAAGAAGTTCCTAGGTTGTACCTACATGATGATCTGATATGACGACAAGAAGGTAGGAGACACAAGTTATTGTAGTGGAAATGTAAAGAAAGGTCTTGGTCTATACCTATGCAATGGATTTCTCGTGGATATGATGAAGACCTATATGAGTTCTAGGACTACACCCAACATGAAAAAGGGTTGGCTCTGTATAAAATTCCTATGACTGATAGATGTGGCAGATTGGACAATATGAGGATAATGGCAGCAGTGACGATGATGACCAGATGTGTTGATGACTGTGGTGAGAGAATACCTTCCTAGCTAAGAGGGAGTGTTGTTTTAATTGTAACTTCGGAACATATTCCAATGTATATTAATATTGTATATTGTTGTACCCCCATTGGAGATGTGTGTTCCTCCTTTCGAGTGTAGAAATTCAGGCCTGCAGTAGATTAATTTCACTCACAGCAATTAACAATTGATCATGCAAATTATCAACAATGGAGACTGAATATGGAGCTGT
>LPNX010926977.1:285563-355575 GCA_001517045.1 Pseudotsuga menziesii
AGAGAGAGGGGATGGATGGATAGACAGGGGGGTGGAGAAAGAGAGGGAGAGAGAGTTTTATAGAGAGATCGATATGGGGGATGGGGAGAGAGAGGGAGAGAGAGGTTTATAGAGCGATGGAGATGGGGAATGGGGAGAGAGAGATAGAGAATAAAATTTAACAATTTGTAATATGGGTGAAAGATATTATTTTTTTTATCATTACTCTCATGCCGACATTTAATAGAAATAAACCTAAAACTAAATGACTAGAAATTACATGAAATATTATTTTTTGCGCTATAGAAAATATAAAATAAATAATGAAAAGTAATATATTACGTTATTAGTGGAGAACAAAGTGAATATAGATGCCTCCCTTTCCCATGGTGGGAAAGAGATATAAGCAACTCATTCCCTTAACATTACAATGCACCTACAACTCCTTATGCATGAGAGGGTTTCTTCTACAGTGAAACAAAACCATGATATGTCTAATTATCCCACAAAACACTATTTATACAATATGTAAGGGAGGTTGGATATAAATGCTCCATGACCCCATTTTCAATGCCAAATAAATTTTCCATTTATATTTAACATTATCATAACCAGTTAATCATTATTGGCCCCAATAATGAGAGAAAATAATTTGGTTGCATTCACACACCACTAGGACCCAATAGGCCCCCACCACTATCTATTGACTCATGCTCGAGTCAACTAAGGAATATAGGTACAAACTGGTATCCTCAAATCAAATCACTTCAAATTTGATGCTAGAAAAATATGTACCTCCCTCTTCTCTTCTTCTTAAAATATGATTTAAGGCATCTCATATTTTCACATAAATCATCAATGAGATGATCCATATGTACATGTAACTAAGCACAACTTATTCACAAGTACACTACTCAATATTTTATAATCATCTTTGTCTACAACCACCAAATAGAAATCCATACTACAATAAATTAACATAATGATGGAGGTCATGAAGCCCAATGTGCATACTCCTAAAAAAAGCATTTAACTTGACTAAAATCCCATGAAGATCCATAGGTACATAGGATACATTGAAATAATTGTGTCATTGGTCCCTAATGAAGATCACCCCACAACAATTATAGATTTGTAGAAGCTATCGTAGCACAAAGTCTAAGTACAAAAATTAATGTGATCATTTTCAATGTATAATTGGAAGCTACAATTGAAAACATGGATATGATTTGGCACAACTCACCGATGTAAAATAATTTCAAAACAACTACCAATCCTATATAAAAATTATTGAGATACATATAAAATAATGACCCCATTTCCTATCCCTTTGAATGATTAGCTCAATATCAACAACTACAACAAAATAATAACAACCTAATTTGACACAAACCTAAACTTATCCAACATAACCCAAAAAATGAAAAAATAAAGTTTGGATTCTATGATGTAGGGATGATACACACCTACTCCAAATTAGTAATACAACCTTAAAACTCATTACAAGGTGTAACCAAATAATCATTGAAGTCAATCATGAGGAAATTTTCACAACATTTTACGATTATTCTGCAAATCTTCTAGAAATACCTGACAAATGCATCAAGTTATAAGAGAATTATTTATGGAACCATTGCACAAATATTCATATTAAAGCTACATCCTTTTGCAACTCTATATGAGCACTCCACAACAAAATTCCCATCTCACAATTCATCATTATGTGTATCATCATGGATGTTATAATATCCTAGGACTGACACCACTTTGAAAATAATATGTAAAGACTTAAGTATAGTATGTTTTGGTTTTGTTTGCTATTGAGGTAGATGGATTTGGACCATTAATTGTACTTTTGTATGTTTTCTTAAATATGATGTTAATACTGGAGGAACTGGAGCATCATGTAAGTGGACCTATCTATTTATGTTTTAAACCGGTGTTGAGTCGAGAGACTGTTGATCATTAGAGATAAATAAAGTTGATACAATGTTGTATTTTTTACTTAGCAATGTCGACTAAATTATGAATTAGGAATATGCACTTAAGAGGGACAAAGCACACTAGGTAAGGGGAAATCTTTTAAATAAATAAGAATATTAAAACTAATATTATAGAAGAAATTAGAAAAATATTAACTAGTAGTTAAGAGAAAAGGAACCATAACTGTCCTTTAAAAAAAAAAGAGGAAATATATAATAGAAAGGAACGAAGGCAAAACGAGCCATAATTTTTCCTTAAGAAAGTTACCAGCCAAAATTTTGAACAAAACTCTCTCTCAAGAAAAGAATTGCAAAGGCGGCCAATACAAGTAGAGTATTGGTCAATACACCACGGGAAGGTCTAGTCATAACCTTGGAGTGCTCAATGTCAATGAATACAAAAGAGAATGGTAGTCCTAGAATGGTTGTGGAATTGAAGTTAGATTTGTTATAAATAATGTTTACAAAGGACTGATAAAACACCTTGTGGTTACTCTTCATTAGGTAATCCATGGATAGAAAACAAAACAACCCTGACGAAACCTTGTCAATGTTCTTAGATTGGATCGGGGGTGATTTAGTGAGTTGAAAAATTAACATGCTCAGGAAATCTAAGACTAGGAGGAATGTGGTGGTTCCTATTTCAGTTGTTTTCCTAAGGGTTGATAAGTTTTTTCTATTCTTTTATATTATAATTGTTCTAGAAATTATTCTTAAAGTTTTATTTGTAAATTATGTAAGTTGTTAGACCTCTTTAATTTATAGTTTCTAGAGAAAGGTTATACATTTTTGTTGAAGGATATGCATTTTAATTTCCCCAAATAAAGAATAAGATTCATATTATATTTATAGAATTTTTTTGAAAAGAGAAAATGTTAAATTAACCGCAGGAATTCAAGACCTTTCATTTTTATATGAGTTAAATTATCTTGAACTTTCTGAGCAAAGTCTTTTAACTCATAAGAAGAACAAGTAATTTTGGCATGGAATTTTGTTTAAAATTTATGAAAGGTTTTCTCTCAAACCCCTATTGAGTAGATATGTGCAAATTAGATTATAAATATGATTATTGAATTACAAATTTTTGGTCTAGATTCTTAAGCGAAACAACCATAAATGAAATGAATAGCAAGAATGATTTAGGATCGTACTCCATAAAATAAAAATCAAACAAACCCAAAGTGTTGGATATAACTATTTCCTTTTTATTCTAGAATGAAAGTTCATACATTCGACTATTATACAAAAATAGTTACTTCAAGTTTTAACTGTGTAAATGAGATCACAAATACCAGGCCAACAGGGATTTAGTAAAACTTTAAAATATTTGTTACATTTTAAACTAATATGTCTCTAGTTTTAAAACATGGATAATAACTTAGTCCTATACACCTTAAACCAAGCGCACATGGCTTGTACATGTTAATAATTACAAACCCTCATTAAAATTGGAAATACCTTAGGAAGTTCTCACCATGCAAATGGAGAGAGCAGTTTTCTGAACAACCATAAGAACTCCTCATAATTCACTAAGCTTACTCCAAAAATGAAGGTAGAATTCAACTAGTCTAGAGTAAATTTCTTACTGGGATAAATCCATGAATTCTTAAATTGTTTTGATACTCAAACGTTTCCCTGAAATGTGCAGAGAAACTTTACACATTTAAGCAAGTGTGTTGTCAGGATATAAAAAAATTAATAAATTAACAACTCAAATATGATGATAAATACATACATGAGTACTTACCAAGTTTCAACTGAAGAATTCAAGCATCGGCTCAATAAGTCTACATTCTACCATGAGATAAGTCTATGCAACTTTGGATTCAAATAGGACACGGACTAAATTGAATGAAGTTGATATCCCAATAGTTCAAATGCAAGAGACACCCTGACAACCAAACGTTACAACATAAATGATTGTGAAACCTTAAATTGGTGGACAACCTCACCACAATTTCACTTAGGAATACTTTGAGACCCTATAAAACCTCCCCTGATTGCAAATAAACCAAGGTGGATAGGTGAATAACCCTAGAAACACTACTCCATAATCTAATATAGTTGGAATATTACAATCTAGGAGTGAATAGTTTTTCCATGAAGTGGACATGCGACATTGTAAATGGAAATAAATACAATTGTAGGTACATAGTAGTAGTGAAACATTGGATGATGTAACCCATGGTAATTCTAAAAGGAATCACGCCTTAAATAGAGAGATATTATAGTTCCAAATCTTAGGATAAAGGTTAAAATTTGTTTGTGATATATAGTTACAAGGTTTTGATAAGTCTCAATATAAGATTCTTTCATTTGTTTTCTTTTCATAAGTTGAAATATTTCCCCTATCCATAACTCTAACCAAATGACAAGGGAATTATCAAGTGGTTTCTATAATACCTACTTCAAGGTTAGATAGTTTAAAGTACCAAAAGAACATTTTAAGTTCACTATTTGATAAATATGTACTCATAATTAATGGGATAATGAGTAAACAAGTATGTTGTGGATAATGAATTTACCATTGTAAGCATGTTAAAACTATTAAGGGGACTTGATATTTCTTTATGTTGCTTGTCTCATGAAGATATTAACCTATCACATGAAAATATGAACCCAAAGTCTGACGTCATATATGTCTGATTTTCGACATTAAGTTGTCAACAATACAATAAGTATCATCTTTTATAAACATTGGTTGATTTTCCTCAAATCTCCAAAAAACACATGGTCATGTCGGATATCCTACTTATCATTATCAGATATTCGACCACAAATATCTTAGTATACACATTGGTTATGAGACACATGTGAGTCAGATATTCGACTTAGAATACTTTACTGAAGGGATGATATCCGACGACAAACCCTTCCAATAAATGAACCCTAATAATTTATAGACGGTCAGAAATCTCACTACGTAACCGAAACATTTGTCATCGGTGGTATGGAATACTCATCGAATATCATGGGAAGAGTCATCGAATATGCGACCACAATCGAGAATTTAAAAAAATACCAGTTCTATGGTGTGTGGGGTGAATTCTCATGCAGTGATGTTGTTAGTTAATTTTGAACTACATTCTTCATCCCATATCACCACATTTTCTATAGTCCATATTCAAATTGCAACCATGTGGTGTTTCATATAAGGATAATGGCTTTATGTGTTACGAATGACATTGCAAAATGCTCTTTTAACTAATGAATATGAGCTGATATTACTAAGAAGAGATGGTGAATATGAGTTGAGATTAATGCGAAGATTTCATTGATTATGGTGGTGCATACTTCATCTAGAATGTGCAGAAAAACCATGATGTTGGACGTCATATTTCTCCTACAGTTCCTGCATGTAGGAACCCTTGTCCAAATTTCTACATCATAGACTTATGAGTACTCTTTTGGAATAGTCCAACCATATTCCACATTTTTTATGTCTTCTTCAGGCTATTGAAATAGAATGCTTTCCTACAGATTATTTGTTGGTCGCTTTTAATGTAGAATCATTGTACCCCATCATTCCTACTCAAGAAGGTATTCTTGCTCTTCGGGACATGCTTCTACATAGTACCTATGTTTTTTTTTCATGTGAGGATGTGGACTTTTTTGTTAGTGTTTCTAACCTGGTCCATAAATGGAATTTATGGAATTTAATGGATCTTTGTATCATCAAATCAGAGCCCGTGATGGGCAACAAATTTGCAGTTGTTTAAGTCTATCTCTTTCTTTGTCACTTAGAAAAATAAGTTAATCACAGAATGCCTTGTCTAGAAATCAAATTATTCAAAAGGTTTATTGATTATGGAGTCTTAGTTTGGTATGGATCTCAAGATCGATTGCACGCTTACCTCGAATTCTATAAGTCAATTTATTCTCATAACCTTCACATCACTTCTTGTATTTCTTCTACAAGTGTAAACTTACTGGATATTGTGCTTTTCAAAGGACTTGATTTTCAAACTTCTAGAAAGATTTCTACAACTTAGGCGATAGAATTTTTGTATATCCTACACCAAATACGAGTAATCATGGGAAATAAAGATAAAAAAAGAATTGGAAAAGCTCAAAAACTAGCATCTCATTTACAAGAAGTGGTTGCATCTTGAATTTACCCTTACTTGTGATTTTGTTAAACCTAGATATTTATAGTTGGAATCCTCTCAATATTCTCTATTTGGATGGAAAGACCTCCTGGAAGGTCCCTCACAACTACATCATATTACAAATATTATTAGTTCCATGAAAATGATTATAAGATATAGAACAGATATTCCAAAACAGTAAAGGCTGCATTATTTTGCTAACAAACTCATGAATTAAAAAACATCACCGATTCATTTATTGCCTTAGATTCTAGAAAAAATTAGATGAAATGCTCATGGAAAGAAAATAATAAGAAAACATTTGACGTATTTAAATTGTACAATTACAATTAGGTATACATGTTTCTTAGAGGTTGTTGTAGTCTGATCAACAGTCGGGTGGTTTCCCCGATCAAACCTTTGTAACAAATATACAAATAACATTATAATATTAACCAAAGGAATATACACATGAAAAAACACATCCAAAAAAATTCTTTTTTCAAATTATATTGTACTATTTCAAAGATGTATACATGCTGCCTCAAGGAGGTTGTGCTCCTTTGACCAGCTGCTGAAGAGATTCCCTGGTCACTACTCTATGAAGTAAATAAGAGCATCCAACCCTTTTCAATCCAAGATTAAATTTAATCATGGCTCAAGTTAATGTTAGTTTGTATTAGCAATGAGTTGGAGATTTATTTCATGTAGTGTTACCCACTAAGTTTCACTTAGGGGATCTTTCAAGTGAGCCACCAAGAATTAAAAAAAAATACATGTTCTTACTCAGCGCTCGGAAGTTTTGTGGTTTCATGAGGGCCAGTTGTGGCCTCTTTTGGATGTTCACACCCTTTCGAGGGAATTGTAATAAATGACATAGCATGAGGTTCTTTTATGAAAAATGCTTGGCATTCTTAGAATTGGTCATCAAGTTTTTTCCCTTTTTAATTATATGACGCTTTTTTAAGTGACATATAATTTTCAAGTTTTTCCCTCAAAATCCTCCAAAGTCAGGATGGTGAGTTTGGTAAAAATTTTCTCAGAAAGGTTATTAAATCCTAGAGTCTATGTATTATACCATGCCAGTCATATGTACACAATTTCATGAACATCCGATAAGTCCCCCCTAGGATTTTTTTATTTTTATTTTTTTTAATAAAATCATTGATAAGGTGTATTTTCATTGTAATTTTTCAAAAGGTCATAAAATTGGGCCTAGGAATCCAATTTGGTCATGGGGATGCTCATTTTTGGACCAAGCGACCTAACTTAACCCCTAAACCCACTTTTGAGAGTCAAATAGTAATTTTCAATTATTAATTTGGAATTTCTCTCCAAAATGACTCTAAGGGTCAAATAAATGGGAAAATTGGAGAAAATCTAATCCCTAAATCAAAGGCAGCTTGTCTTGGACTTGTCTCTAAGGTGTCAAAGTTGTTGATAATATTTTCTGGGACATCTATGAGCATAAAGGATCGTATTCAACCATCAAAGGAGGGGATTTAAATCACTTCCAAAAAAGGGGGGTGAATTCACTCATGGAGGGTGGTTTCACCACTTGGATGAAGTGGTTAGAGGAGATAAAGGCTTCCCAAACCAAGTGGGGTACCTCAATATAGGTGGAATCCCTTCATTACAACACTTGGGCCTTCCTCCCACCATTATATCAACCCCCAAAACACCTCACACTTGTCAAATTCTCCCCCTTGGGGTTTCAGCTTCTTTTTTGCTATAAAAGCAGGGTTTTCCTCCTTTGTTGAGGATGGATGCAAGAAACATATTCTATTTTGTATTGTTTATATTTTATGAATAAAATTGCAGACTTTGAAGGTCCACTCTATTTTATGAGATGATTTCTTGCAAGTATTGAGGTGACATTGTTAAATTTCCAAATTGTTTCTTCTTTTTTGCTTAAAATTGCTATTAGATCTAGCTCAAAAGATCATCCTAAGGCACATAGAGTAGGAATTTACTGCTGTAATTTTCTTACTGTATTTTGATCTCAAGATATAGGAGAGTAGTTGTTCATACTCAGTTTTATTTCAACTCTTTCTCATTTCTTGTTTTTTAGTACACTAGATCTAACTCTTTTTATGCAGGGATTTCTCATAGATTTGTTTTACAGGTTACTTTTTCAAAGGATAATTTGAACTCAGTTGTATCTTATTACTATTTTATAATATCTCAAGTTTCATTTTATTTCTATAGGGTCTCCAAAGTTTCCATAAGTAGATCAAGTAAGGCTCGAAGTTTCTCTTCATCTTCTCAAAACATTTCTCTCTTTTTTGTGTGGTTACTTAGATTGAATATGCAAATTTGATTGATCTGATTTAAAATCATGATATTTTCGATATGATCATTTATAATATCAGATAATTTATATTTAGAAATCCATAAAAAAGAATCATCTTTTCCTAAATCTAAAGTTGCCATTTCAGTGCTCTAAAAACTAGTAAATTTTTCCAATCTTTTGTAAGTACTGAATTTAGTTTTAGTTTTTATATTTTATTTGTTCATTCCATAAAATTATAATAATTCAAATTTATGGTTTTTATCAGGTCCAAAGAAAAAGAGGAGGAATCTCTACTCAAAATTTGAGTTTTGGGTCTCCCGGAACACTAAAAAAATTCAATTTTCCCCTTTTCTTCTTTCCCCTTCACTCCATAAAGTTGTATAAGTATTTAGAAATTTTTTATATGGTATAAGAAATATTTTAATTTTTTTTTCTGATTTTGTAATCATAATTAATAAATAAATAAAGTGGGTTACACAGCACCCACACTTCATCCCCCATGGGAGGATTGGTAGTGTCTCTTTCGTCGTTTGGTTTTTTCTAGCAATCACAGGAAAAAAGTACGCCTTATTGAAAGGATGTATAGATTATTTATTTCTTTTATTTTCCATATTTAAAGTTGTTTAAATAATTTGTTTCCCTCACTCGATCTAAATCCTCCCAAAGAAGAGTGTTGGAGCCCCTATCAAACTCGACTTTTGGATAGGTATTGGAACCCCACGAGCACTAGATATATGTGCATGGTGTTGGAATGGCATGAAATATTTCAATAAATACCATGCTTAATCCTCTAATTCACATTATTATATAGTTCCATGTAATAAGCTTATAAAACACTCTAATATTTGTTAGTAGCTAAGGGTTCATAATTAGGTTGTATGGGTAGAGGTTAAAGGTTAATAGTTACAGGGTATGGATAGAATTTAATGGTTCGCAATTAGGGGGCATGGGTACAGGTTATGGGTTTACAAGCATGGTTAGTCCTTAACCCTATAACCCCTAAACAATTAGGAATATACTATAAGAATGGATATTAAGAGAATATGACACAATATATAGTAAAACAATACATCTTTATTTTCTATACATTTCATAAATAGATAGGTAGGGTTTTAAATTGATATCTATTATATGTAAATAGATATAGAGACTACATTGTTATAAGATTGGGATGATGTGATATGAAATTTCGGATAAGGGTTAATGGGATTATGGGTAGACACTAGGTCTTCATAGTCATGTTTTTTTGTAGAACCCTCCAACCCCTAACTAACTATGATCTTAAAAGAGGAGTTTGTATATGGAGTTAGCTAGGGCCAGGGTTATGGATAATGGGTTAAGGAGTATGTAGTTATGGATAAGGGGATAAATGGTATGTACCTAGAGATACAGGTTTGGGATTAGGGTGTATGTTTTTCACTCATATGCATGCATGGGTTAGGACCGTGCATGTGACCCCATTGAGAATGTGCATAACCCCAATTTATCATACATTTCCTACACAGGAAATCATTGGCCCACAAGTGGGCTCATTCTACATGTTATATTGTTCAAATAAAATTCCACATGCACATAATTTTTTTTAGACTGCAATTTATCTTTTCATATGTATACTTTCAAATTTATACTAATTCTCCATAAAGTAGTATATATTCCACAAGATTATCTTATACTTATTGTTGTTGCAACAACTCAAGGTCGTGTTAATTTGGTTTAAAAATGGATAGTACTTGACTAATAAATTTGAATATTTGATCATATAAAGGATTTGGAAACCAATCATAACTCTACACAATCAATAATTATACATGAGAAATATGGAGCAAATGTAGAATCCAACTATTAAGTGAAAAATCCATGAATGTATTAATATTTAAGGTTCATTTAAACCTCTAAGATTAGCACAAAACCAAATATATACCAATAAAAGACTTAACATTCTAAAGTTAATTTACCAGTTTCAATTGTCATGCTACAAGGCCAACTATGCCTAAAAACTTAACCTTCCAAAACTTAGTCTACAAGATCTATTGTCATAAACAAAAACTAGAGAGAAGTGATTCAATATTCTTCTGCATAGTTTTAATGGGGGTGTTGATAATTAGTTTGTTCATATCTATATTTCTCATATTTGTAATCTAGCACTAAATTATTACATAATTACTTTCCAAAATCTAGAACAAATACTAAACTGTATTAATGGATTGTCTATAGAAGAAGCACTGCAAGCACAAATTTAAAAAAAAATCAACGTTGGCCCTGTGCAGAACATTAATTAATATATATGTATGGTTTTTGATGGTCCAATTGTTAGTGTCAGTCATGTTTGATTCTGGAAACCATCCTACAACGTCAATGCATGTGTCTAGTCTAACCATGCCAAATTTATGTCCATGGAAGCACAAATGTTAAAAAAACTCAATGTTGGCCTCCTACATCACATTAATTAATCTATAGGTATGGTTTTTTATGCTCAAATTGTTAGTGTCAATCATTTTTTAGTATAGAAACCCTCCCACAGCATCAATCCATTTCTCTAGTCTAAGCATGCCAAAATTCAATCTAAGAAAACACAAATTTAAAAAGTTTAAACGTTGGCCCCGTGCAGAACATTAACTAATATATAGGTATGGTTTTTTATGCTCGAATTGTTAGTGTCAGTCATGTTTGAGTCGAGAAACCTTCCCACAACTTCAATGTGTGCGTATAGTCTAACCATGCCAAATTTCGGTCCAAGCAAGCACAAATTTAACCATGCACCCATCCACTCAAGATATAATGCAATATACTACACCATGGATGTCATGGTAATCATAGACAAATAAACCAATTCATTGGTCCCAAAACTGGAGGAATACTTACCCACAGAATCAATTCATTCACACAAAGTTTCAGTAACCACAGTTGCAACTCCCTACTAACCCTGCACCAATTAACGCACCATTACGACCTCAACGTCTTGCTCAACTTAATCCTAACTCCAACAATAAGGCAGTGCAACAAATTGAACCATTTAACATGCCAAGTTATTCTATCACCCCTATCCCATGCAATGAATTACATTTACACTTTGAGAGGGTGGTAGCACCCATTTTCATTGAGGATGTTCCAACCCCTATGACTGAAGAAATAATCCCTGAATGTGTGGAAATCCTTATTAGTACAGCAATCCCTGTTCTTGATGTTATAGCTAATTTTACCACACATGGTTGATCACATATTTATGGCCTTCCCTATCCCTCTGCAGACTCTTTAGACCCCATGGACTGATATTATACTTTGATGTTTCCAATTTCATCCCTAAAAACCCCTATTTATTGTTGTACGTGACTTTTAACCCCATACTTGCGTGTACATGCGACTTTTGACCTCAAACCCGTGTACATCGGGGTGTGTGCATAAAGCCAAACAATTTTGGATTTTTCCTTGGATAAGTCTGAAGATCCTGAATCTTGGCCTTCAATATGCCTTAAGATCACTTGAATTCGACCCTCCACTACCTCTTTGGAATGTTATATAAGGAACCCCTTGGATACATTGAAGAGGAGGAATTGAAGAGCAACTAAACTATAGTCCATTGTTGATGTAGTTTGCATATACTTGAGTCTGCATCCCTTTGTCCCTTTGGAGCACTTGGTGTTCTTCCCAATATTTCCTTTTCTTGTGAGCTTTCTATCGAGAGATGGAGGATTGAGGTGGTGGAGGCCTAGGTGGAGGACTCGGTTTCTCCATTTCGTAGACGTGCCAACAGAGGTTGTCACTTATGTAATCTCTAATTTGATTAATAGAAATGTATTTTCCTATCCAATAATGTGCATTTGAATGTAAATATTGAATCCATGGATATGTTTCATTGCTTATACATTGTTGATTATATATGCTAGAGTAAATCTAACACCATATTATATAGCATGTGTGTCTTGTTTGCTATTGTTGAGAGCAAATCATTAGCACAAGTGGGATTGGAAAAAGCTCAACGGGGATCTACTTCAATTGTCCAGAATAAGGTATGATTTGAGGTCCCTTAGTGTTAGATGTTTGGTTTCTCTTGCATATTGGGAAAGGATTGATTTCTCATGTCTAGCTATCTATTGTGCTACACCCCAAGCCATATGAAGTTTCTCTCTGTAACAGAATTGGCAACTCTATTGGGGAGGTTCTTGGTTGTTTCTCTTTGGGATTTTTGGTATTCAATGTACTTGAATTGATCTGATTTCTCTATTTTTGTGTCAGGTCTGGGGGCATGTTTTCCCAGTAGGGTCCTGAAGGAGTAAATTTTGTCTTAGCTTGTCTGTTTGCCCTATTTTTCTTCCTTTTTCTTCCTGTACGAGGGTTTAGCTTTCATAGTCGCATATACATGTGGGTTTTCCTTGAATAATCACATATGTACATTGGTTTACTGATAACAGTCGTGTATGCTTTGATTTTGAGCCTTAGTTGGAGAATTAAGTGTTGTTGTGTGAGTTTGGATTATTGATGAGTCTTCTTGGATGCTTCTGGAGTCTATATACACCCTCTTTTTTTTACGAGAGACTGCTTTTAGTTTGATTTTTTAGAATTTTTATTGTCATTCATTTTCTACTTTTTGTTTTGGGATTAGTGCATTAGGTCTCTTTTACCTTGGTGCTTTGCTTGGCTATTGTTTGAGAGTGGTTGTAGAGTCTGAGGGTTGTAGAGTCATCTTTTTGCTTTCATATCCCATTTAATTCAAAAATACAAAAATATTTTTCTTTTTGCATAGTTATGCATTACTTGCATTTTGCATTAGCGCAGTACTTACATTAGGTTTGCTTGGTGAATTATTGTCGGATTTTCATATAGGAATGATTGTACTTACATTTGAAGGAAAAATCTTGCATTTCATTTAGTGGCAAACCCTATTTTTCACACTACAAGATTGCACTTGGCATTACTTGTTAGGTGTGTATATTTACTTTATTGTCGAGTCATAACTTTATAAGTTGCACGATCATTGCCCTTTGAGTAATCATAGCCAAATAAAATTAATGCTTAATAAAATGTATTACACTCTTTTATTTTTAGGGTGCATCAACAAGATTAGGTTTTAGGGTCTTGGAATAGTTCATTGTGAGTTAATTCTCAAAGACCACTAAACAAAACAATTAGGTGCTTGTCTAGGTGAGAGTGTGAAACCCTTGGTATAATTAGTGTTTCTCAGGACGCTCCTCTTACACGGGAGTTAAGCATGAGGCAGTGCATATGATTGTGATTTGGATGACCCCTAGTCACTTTTTGTGAGCACTGGGGATATTTCCAGGATTGTATTTGTATCTAGGGGCCTTTGAGGTACGATTGCTGCACTCCTGGGGTACCAGTTTGTGCTTTCAGGATTTGGGCTTTGCTACCCTACCCATACGGTCAATACCGCCTACAACTGTCCACCTAAGCACTGGTTATATTGAGGTGACCTTAGTTGCCATACCTAGGTATCAAGGGGGTATTTGCAAAGGTTATTCTGTAGGTGTCCTAGATAGGTAGGGGTCGGATAGAAAAGTCACTATATGCGTTGAAGATGAGGGCCACTATAATTGCTTATGAACCTCCTCTTATTATGTATGGGATTCTCAAGCCTCTCCTAGGCAAGGCATACCTACTTCATTCGGGAGATCATATATCCTATCCTTGGTTCACTTGCTTGTTGGCTATATTTTTTCTTAAGTGTATGCTCTGTGCATGCTAGATTTCTTTGGTTTATGTAGTTAGATCGAGTCTTTCTATTTGTTGAGTCATTGTGGATCCAGGTGCAGCTCCTCGTTGCTCTCTTCGTTACGGTAGGTATTTAGCCTTATACTTCTCCTCCTCCCTTGGAGAGAGATCTAGACAGTCTAGGTAGACTAGTCATCACTTTGATTCACACAGATATCTCACCATGAGTCATGATGGGTCTAAGGTCCCAGAGCTTCCCCCTTCCCCACCTCTGGTGGAGGAATTTGAACCTTCAAGCATATATGGGACTCCTCCTGAGTCTAGTCCTTATGGAGCTAGACCATCACAAGAAGATCCATCACAATTTCATTATTACATTAGCTTCGACCCTCGGTATTGGTTATACTATCTGGGTGAAGAGACTCACCATGCACCCACCAGCACTAGCCACATTAGGTATGGCATGCCTGATATTCCCGAGACCAATCCGGGACCTAATGTCGAATTGGTTGGTGACCCTATTACTGCGCCCGAGGGAAATTCCATTCCTTTCCATGAGGAGAGGTTTGATAATAGTAGTCACATTGCACCATCCACTCTAGCGGTGGAAATTCCTTCACATGCACAGCCCAGACCTAGCTCTAGTGTTCCTATTTGGGGACCTCAGCCAAGACATGTGAATATTGGGGGTACAAGCTATATTCCTTCACATATCCCATCATCTTCTCAACCTATTCCTTCAAATTCCTTTTTGACACATCCTCTTCCTAAATCTAGTGGTCCTTCGGGCCAGAGTTCTACTGTAATCCATGTTCATCCTACGTCTACTAACATCGTAGTGTGACAAGGCCACGTGCCTCCTTATGTGCCAGTAGGTCATGTACCTAATTATGGATCATTTCATGGAGTATCTCGTGGACCATCTCATGGTCCAGATCATGGAGCTTCCTATGTACCTACCTATGGACCATCTCATGGAACATCTCATGGACCATCTTATCATCTAGCCTATGGAGCTTCCCATGGACCTTCTTATGGATCATATTATGGAAAACATTATCAACCGTATGGGTACAGGTATCAACAACCCGCTTACTCTCCTAACTATGGCTTTGTAGAACCTCGGCCTCAAGGTACTCTGCATTACAATGCTTCCATGCATCCCTTCATGGGTCAAATGGGAGGAGGTTATTATCCCACTGGACAAGGCCATGGTGTGTATAGAAATAAACATTATCCTAACCAATCCTATTAGGGAGTGTGGCATCGATCGACTCAACCTAGGCTCCCTTTCCTTGCGACCTTGAACCTACCTGATTTGTCGAGATTGACGAATGATCCTATGTCTCATGATCTGGCATGGCCGGAAGTCACTACCAAGCTTCCTTTCGACATTCCCAAGTTCAAAGGTAAGGCTGGTGAAGATCCTGGTGAGCATGTCACAACCTTCTACCTTTGGTGCTCTTCTTCCCTATTCACAAGGAAATAGTCATAGATGGGTGAAAACAGTTAGTATCTCGTAAATTTGAACCCATCTTGTATAATTATCATATCCAACATAGGATAACTTCACCATATCATCCGCAGGCCAATTGTCAAGTGAAAAGTGCAAATATAGTGATTGAAGCTACTACTACAAAAACTGTAAAGTGTCATCATAGGGACTGGGACGAAATAATTCCTCAAGCATTATGGGCATATCAAACTACATGGCACAATACCATAAGGTTCTCTCCTTATGAATTAGTGTATGGGAAGAATGTTGTCTTCCCTATTGAATTTGAGATTAAAACTTTGAGAATAGCTTTAGAAGCAAACATAGATTTAACAAAAGCACAAAAGTACCATTTGAATCAATTGAATGAGCTCGATGAGAAATGTGTGGCTTATGTACATCATACTTTACTGATTCAGCAACAACGCTCTAAGTTCCATGATAGGTTTATCGAGAAAAATATGTTCCATGGAGACTGGGCCTTATTATTTGACTCACGGTTCAAGCAATATTTTAAAGGGAAGTTGTGCACCATATGGTTGAGACCATACAGATTGGACACAGTATTTAATAATGGAACTGTGCAATTGACCACGATTGATGAACAAAAAATGCCATTATTTTATAGTGATCATCAGTTGCAACTCTAACATAAACCGCTCTCAAAGAATCCATTTACTTCTCATGTTTATTCTGATGCAACTTGTCAACTAGTACAAGAACAGGGGTATCCTCCTGCTCTTGAAACTCTTTAATCTTTTGCATATCTTCCACGAATTGTATATAAATATACATGTAATTTCTCGTTCTATTTTTTTTGTATAGTTTGTAGATGGTTCAATAATTTTTCGATGGGTTGACTTGATGGGATTTGTGTAAGAATTGTGTGTAGAGACAGGTGCAAAGAACCCAAGAAGAAAAAAAGTTGGAGTAATGGACCAATTGATTGCAAATATAATAAGTGGTCCTAGACATATTGTTGGAAATGATTGGCAAGGGGAATTGTTGCATTCGTACAAGGATATTGAATTTCATTCGGGCATCGCTGGATTCTATTCCAGCTGAAAATCCATCAATATTACTGCTTTTTTCCAAAACTCTGCCATCTTTTTCGCTGAAATTCCACAAACTTTTTACTAAAACTTCGTCAATATTACCATTTTTTGTCGAAACTCCACCAACTTTTTCACTGAAATTCCGCCAATTTTTTGCTGAAACTTCATCAATATTACTGCTCTTTGTCGAAACTCCAACAGCTTTTCCACCGAAATTCCACAAACTTTTTGCCGAAAATCCGTAGATCTTATCTCTTTTTTGCTGAAACTCCACCATCTTTTCCTTCGAAATTCCGCCAAATGTTTGTTGAAACGCTACCAATCTTACCTCTTTTTACCAAAACTCTAGCAGCTTTTTCCCTAACTTTTTTACGAAACTTCGCCAATCTTACCGCTCTTTTTTGAAACTCCACCATATTTTTCGTTAAAATTACGCCGAATTTTTTATGAAACTCTACCAATCTCTTGGTTGAAACACTTCCAGTCTCTTTTCTCTCCCGCTTCCATCTTTCTAGTTTTATTTCAGTCACTCATGGAAATTGTTGGCTTTCCTCGGGACCAATTAGAATATGACAAAGTTCCCACCTACAAATTTGAAGTAATTATGGTATGGATAGATTCAATCTTTTTATTTTATGAAGGATTTTTAACTTTATTAATCTATGTGATCAGGGACACCATCGCGTATAATAAAGACTAACTAAAATGCCCCACTTTTCTGATCATTTTTTCAATGAAACCGATCAAAATTTGACTGAAATTTTACACTTTTTTGCAATTTTTGTTTGTCACTCTATATACTCATTAATTTTCATAACAAGAAGAGTGATCAATATAAAGTTTCAACCCAGGGAATTTTGTTTATTTCAAAGGTAACTAGAAAAATATATGCATAAACATTTCAGTAGACGATTAATGAAGTACAAATCATTCAATCCTAATCACTACTCAGTCAACTTAGTTTCCTATAAAAACCAATTTAAATTATCAATCTAAGAACTTAAAGGAATTTTGATTCCTACAATATCAATCCTATGATTTGTGGTCTAAGAATGAATCAATCTAGAATTACTTTTGCAAGAAGCTAAATCCTATTTTACCAAACTAGAGAAATCACAAACCATCAATCAAAACAACCAATTTCTAAAATCAATGATATATCTAATTCAATAAAAATCTAACAAAGATAAATGACAATACTACACAGGAGTTGAGCATGACTGTAACAGCTAAGACTAATTAAAACACTTTTCATAAAGAAAATAATTATCCTACACAGTTGACTGTCACACCACACTATTACAGCAAGCTGAAGGAAAATATGATAATTCAGTTGTTTAATAAATGTTGCTACAGCTGTCTATGATTGCATCAAACTGAAATCCCATGCCAAACAGAAAAAACTAAGCTAAAACATATACTACTACCAGCAACTCAGTAAGAAGGCAGGCCCTGGCCTTTGAACAGAGATATTGTTTAAGGCTTGACAAGATCTACAACAAAACAGTATTGAGAATCGCTGCTCCTTTATTAAAATAATAAAAGTATAGTTATAGTCTCCTCTGCTATGACTTATTTCAAATTACCAACCCCTAGCTCTAATTGCATGTTCATATTTATACATAAATGGAATAGTTTAGTTACATTTATATCAGGTAGCGATGAATATTTACAATCTTCAGGATGTCGAATTAAACAAGAACAGTTGTGGATATTATTACATTACGTAAAATCAGTTCATGATAATGAATTAACTTTTAATTTTAACTGTTTCATAAGTTGAATGTGTTCCATATAATGAGGAAATATGCTTGGGTAGTTTCATCTAGATGTGTGGAAGGACATCTAAGATTCTCTCATCAACGGCTCAGACCGAATCATCAAACATGCAACTAACTCAAGGCATTACTCATCTTTGAATCCAACAAGCTATTACACTTGGGACACCAACCTTTCTTATAAACCAATAACAAATCAGTGTGAATAAAAGATAAATTTCATAATCATAAGTAAAATCAAGCATTAATGAAACAGTTAATAATGATTTATAGCTTAGGAATTTATTCTTGTTCTTTTAGAAAAGGTAAGGACTTGGTTGTAAATGGGAGGGAAAATGAGGGAAAAAGGGATAAACACGATAAGGCAAAAATTTTATTTCTGGAACCCAACATCTCCCCCTAGTTATACAATTGCATGTTCTCATGCAACAGCTCCCAACTAGTATGAATCTGACTTAGGCTCAATACTTTTCCTGTGAAAATTAATAAGGTTGAAGGAAGACTCTGGATTTTCCCCTTCCTGCAAAAACCCATTGCTTGTATGTAATACCCCGGTTATGACCCCATGGTATTAAAATTGTACATGGATTATTTATTGTATTTAAATCATGGAAAGGAGCTCAAGGTCGAGGCCCTATCATTGATTTGTTGTTTTATGTATCGACAATCAAGGTTGATGCCGATGGTTCTCGGGTTGGTCAGGAACAATATATTTTTAAATATCATGTAAATATGTAATTTAATAAAATAACACAACTAGCTATGCACTGCAACAAAAGATATGTGGGCCTGATTTCACAAGGAATAGGGAGGGAGTTATCCAAACCCTTCAGCCAATAGGTTGAGAGCAAATTTCAATGAGAGAAACCATAATCTCTCATCTACCCTTTTTGTCCTCTATACTCAAACATTCAATTCTTCTAGAAGAGCGGTTGAGGCAGTTAATGCCTTGGGCAGAGCAAGGGATGACAATCGGTTTCGTGACTGACCTAGCCTGCAGTCTGAGAAAACCTGTAGCCTGTAGTCTAGGGAAGCCACATTATTTCTTCTAAAGCAATTAATCTGTTGGGGCGCGCACCTTAACAGTCCCTAATTTTGGTAACTCCACGGTTTTTGTGGAAGTTGTAAGCGGAGTTACGACTCAAAACAGTCTTAGGGGTGTCAGGGTTGAGTAAAAATCTTCTTTTTGTAATAAACCCATGGTTTAAGTCTAGGGTTTAGGGTTCAAGGTGCCCATGGTTTAAGCCCATGGTTTTGTAATAAGTGCATTATAAATAAGCACTCTTGTAAAGAAGTCAGTTTAGGCTTTTGATGTAAGATGAATTGATGTGAAGCTAAGGCTTGTTTGTAAGAAGGTTAAGTCCCAGCTGTGTGCATGGACGACCTCTGCAGCTATGTGCGCAGAGGGTTTTGGGTGATTAAGGAAATCTGCAGCTGTGTGTGCAGAGGCCTGCAGCTGTGTGTGCGGATTTGAGAAATTGAAGGGATCTGCAGCTGAGTGCGCAGATCAGAACTGTGGTTTTTGTAAAGAGTTAAATAAAACACAGTTCTGTGGACATAACCCCTAAACTGGGGGTGAACCACGTTATATCGTGTGTTGTGGTTTTAGTTGTGTTGTTGTTATGTTCTTTTATGCATTGATAAATATATAACTGATAAGTAAGATCATTGCTAAATACTAACTTCACTAGAATTCCCAGTAAAGGGTTAAGCAAGGAACTATTTTTTTATCTAACCGCGAAGCTAAATAAGTAACTATTAAAGCTCTGCATTTTATGATTATAATTGTTAGAAGCTAAAGGTACAGTAATATCCCTCTTCTGCTTGCAGAAACCTGATTCTGCAACACCCCATAGCTGTTTCAGGTGAGACTGCAACCTGTTCGCAGGTTGTTGCCGAAAGGGCCAACACTGTCGGTATTTTGTTGGTGCGAAGTTAATGGTATAAAGCCTGGGTCTGCCCTATAGCCCAACAAATTGGTTCCATTGCCGGTTGAATGCAGAATATGCTCAAGAGGGGTTTACGTCATACCTCGAGGGCTATGTTTTGGAGACCCTAAATGAAAGAAATCGGTGGTTGGATTGAAGAGACTTATCTGACCTTTGTTGTACAATAGAACAAAGATCCGCGTCGTAGTGCAAACGAATTTTTACAAAGGTATGTTTTTTCTGATGTGTATGAAATTTTCTTTGGTAGTATCCACATAGAGTTGCACCAGTGGTTATCCAGGTTAACAGAGAGAAGGACGAACTTCCAAAAACGTTAGTTTCTTGATTGGACCCCCTCAAGAATTAATATACTGAAAAGGGTGAACAACGAGATATCATGCGCTGTTGATTTTTGGACAACGTGAACCCTTGAACCATTTGTGACGAAGTTCGCCATTGGCACAAGTACGTCCTTCAACGAAGCCGAACGATAGTTCTTCAAAGGACCAAGGGGTAAGTACTTGAATTCATTTAGTTTGAGAATTAAAATTCTATTGGCTGAAAAAGGTATATTGCTCATTGAATTAGACTGTTAGATTTAGCACTACTACCTTATGTTTGCAAGTGAAAGTACCTTCGACGAGCAAAGTGGTTTGCTGCGAAGTGGAAAAAGGTACAAGAGAAATTTTGAGTCCTATACCCTAGGTCAGAATACCGAGTCTAGCCCTGTAAGTCCAGCAGTCTCAGAGCCCGAAGAAACCCCTTCTGTTGGAAACCCTCTGGTAACCCCGCAGCAAAGACCTATTATCCCTGAGAACCCGTCGCAGTCTGAAAGTAACCCTAGCTTGAGTATTCCTGTTGCAGGTCAGTCTACCCCAGTAAGTTCCCCCCCACCTACTACCAGTCCCCCTCCCTCCCCCCCTAGACCTGTGATGGCCCATATGAATGACGACATTAAGCTCCATGTTTTCAAAGGAACTGGATCAGAGGATCCAAAACAGTTCTGGTTTTTATGCGAAGCAGTGTGGACTGCTAAGAACATTACGGATCAAGATACAAAAAGAGCACAGCTGGCTACTTCTTTCAGAGACCGCGCTCTGACCTGGTTCATGAATTTTTCCAGCACTTAGAACCATGTCTTGGCTGATATAAAAGAAGCAATGATAAAGGAATTTAAGAAGCCTAAATTAGAGTCGCAGTGTATCACTGAACTAAAGGAAATCCAGCAGAGGCGAAGAGAATCAGTGTGGGACTTTGATCAGAGGTTCAAAGTTCTGCTAGATCAAGTCAGTTTCACTATTGGACCAACGCAGCATAAGGAATGGTTCATCACAGCTCTGTTACCACACATCAAGACTCCACTCATGCAACAGAAGGTTGCAGATCAGCAGGAGGCCTTGGAAATCGCTATGAAGCTTGAAACAGCCCCGGTTGAAGATAATTCTAGTATCGCTCAAATACAAGCGCAGTTGGCAGCGATGGCTCTGGAGCTTCGCAATATGAAAAAAGGGAAATCCAGTCATGAAGAGGTTTGATGTACATGATTTCGGACAGAGGGTCACAACAAGGAACAGTGTCCTACGGTAAGAAATTTCCTGAATTCTAGTGCACCAAACCCATTCAACCCTAGTGTTCTATATTGTGAGATCTGTAGGACAACTGGCCAACATCGACCTGAAGACTGCTATCTTCTACAGAGGTATGTGCAAGTCCCTAAGAACCCTTATTGTAAGTTCTATAAATCAGTGGGACACAACGAAGATGAGTGTCACAGCTTTGACCTCATGAGAGAACGAACTTACGATGCTTATCAGGTACAAAATGATGGCCAAGGCAATGATGGATATGGTTACCACGGTATTACATCAGGTCACGGAGATTTTGGAGGTCGTGGTCGTGGTGGTATGGCTGGTAGAGGCCGAGGCCAGGTTGTGTGCTATAACTGTAACCAGGCAGGACATCTCGCGAGAGACTGTCAGAACCCAACTACGACATGTCGATATTGCAGAGCTGTCGACCATGTGATTGAGCAATGGCCACAGCTGATAGTGAAGATTCAAGAAAGAAATAGTGCCCCTACTCAGAATATTCAGCTGATTGTTGTGGAGAAACGACCTGTCCCAGCCATTAATGTTGTTACCAGGAGTGGAGCTACGACGAAAGTGCAGAACAAGGAGAAACAGCCTGCCGAGGCTTGGGTTCGGAAGGCCCTAGAAAAAATCCCTGCATTTGATGTCGAAAGAGAAAAAGAGACATTTATGGAAGTCAAGAGAGACTTTGCTGACCCCAACACATCAGTAGTACCTGCGCAACAACCTCAGCAGCAGTCGCAGCCACAAGAAGCTTCGACAGATAAAGTAAGTACACTATCCTCCTTTTTACAGAGTTGTATGAAGCTCTTGAGAAATCAGAATGCTTTAAATGAGTTGCAGAAAGTTATTGCTTCTTGCGAACCTCAGCGAAGTTCTGGTAAGGAAAAAATTGTTCATAGAGTCAGAAGAACTGGTAGGGAAATGAGATTGAATGCTCAGATAGGAGAATATGACATGACTGATTTCATCCTGGACCTAGGATTAGAAGTAAATGTCTTAACTAAGCAGACATGGGAACAAATGGAAAAACCTACTCTGGAATGGTCTCCTATACAGTTGAGATTAGCCAATCAGCAGAAGATTGTGCCCCTAGGAAGACTCCCTAGTGTATCAGTAGATATTGATGGAGTCAGTACCTTAGCAGAATTTGAGGTAATTCAAATAATTGATGACAGCAACCCCTATCTAGCACTACTAGGCATTGAATGGGCAATAAATAATGATGTAATAATCAACCTGAAGAAGAGACAGATGACTTTCAAAGGGAAAGGACTGAGAGTCATAGTCCCATTGGATCCTTCTCAAGGAGAGAGATACACAGAGCCAGTAAGAGATGAAGACCAGGATGTTTTGGACCACATCTACAATATCACAGCGAAGGAAGAAGATTATGTTGATCCTACTACCAAAGGTATCATGGATTGGTAGTGTGATAGCTCTTGCATGACAGATTCAGATGATGGCCTAGAGAATTCGCAGAATAGACTGTATGAGCTACATGGCCATCGATGTGCCAGAATTACCAAGTCTCTCAGATGGATTGGCTCACAGACAAGAACCTTACCTATTTTTGATGGTTCGACAGACCCAGAAGAGTTTATTGTGCAATTCTCAGAGCAGGTACCAGACTCACAAAAAATGGAGACTCTAGATTTAGCATTCAGAGCCACAGCAGCTATATGGTGGAATGGTCACAAAAAGTACATTCATAGTTGGGAAGCATGCCAGAAGTCCCTTTACCTAATATTCAGGGACCAACCTCAGGAGGTGCGAAGCAGGTTTAATGGTAAGACTAGTCCTCAAGGACATTTGGAGCAATGCTACGAGGCATGGAAGCATGTACCTCATGAAGAATTGGTACATAGGTTTGTGCACACCCTAGAACCTATAGCAAAGAACTGGTATGAGGAGGTCGAGCTTCTCCATGGTACTGTAAGTTGGGATTGTCTTGTTGATAGTTTTGTGTTGAAATTTTCTATTAATGAGGTTTCTCCTGCTTTGGACGCAGGTGTTAGGTTGATCCATACTAAAGTATTTGATGATCAAGAAATAGTAGAATACCAACCTGATTGGAAGGCACAAGAAGCCAATGCAGTAGAATGTTATAACCTCACAATTGACGAGGATGACGATCCGCGCAACATTAACATTCCTGAGTCAGAAGGATACTACGAAGTACATGGACCAGTAGTTGAAGCACCTGAAGTGACTCAGCCCCTGAAGACGCAGACCGTAAACATTGGGTCAGAAGAAAACCCTAAGTACGCTACTAGTGGAGATTATTGGGATGATGAAATGGTGAGCAAAGTGACCCAACTTCTCCATGAATATTAGGACCTATCTCTGACAGGGTTCTCAACAATGAAAAGAATTATTGAGGTGGTGGAAGACATTCTGTCATGGGTTGAAGTTCGAAGCCAGGTTGACGCTGGTATTAGGAAATGTCGAATGTCCTTATTTTGGTGCAGCCAGAGTCACTGCTTGTGCCGAAGAAGGAAAGATGTGTCGAAGATTAAAATACGACTGTTGGAAGAAATCAAAATTGGCGGTGCCGGTACGCTACCTGTAGTTACTGCCTGTATTAATGAGATCTTGGAAAATCTACCGCCGTTTGGACAAGATCTCTGTCAGATTTGATATCATCAATGCACAGTTATGACAGATGTCATGGATGGATTCTATAAGAAGACGCCCAAACCCTCGATGTTTGCATTCTGCAATTTCTTGAGTTTTACAATTGCATCCATGTCAGCTGATAGCGAGCTTCAGAAGTTAGTGAGAGAATTTGAACAGGAGGTTCTGTCGCACCTTTTCAGCCACCCACCTGCGTCTGCAACCTGTGAAGAGACTCCCCTAGCACCGACACAGCCAATGCATATATGATCAACCAGAAATAAATTTAAGGCATAATTTCGCTCTAAGTGGAACGAAGAAAGTCACAACCAATCAGGAAAGACTCAGGAGGATCCCAAAGAATGGAGGCATGTTGTTTGTCTTATGCAAAATTTCAGTGGCATGCAAACACAGGGGCACTTCCTGTTAAGGACCTAAAGTTGTAGATGGTCAAATGTTCGATAGGACATGAACGGAAGGCAGTTCGAAGCATGGGGTCGCTGATAGAAGGCCCAATGACCCCCATGACCACCATAAATATGACGGAGGAAGACAGCAGCATAAGAGATGGATGTATTCTACTAAGGATGAAAGCATGAAGGATCAAGCAAGCCGCGGCCGTGGTAGCAGTCAGCCATAGCAAGCTGTTTTCTATCTTCACCAACAAGATTCTCCCACCTGAAAAATAGCAGAGTGTCCCGGGATGGGACACTGGTGAGTCTTAGGGGCCTGTTGGGGCGCGCACCTTAATGGTCCCTAATTTTGGTAACTCCACGGTTTTTGTGGAAGTTGTAAGCGAAGTTATGACTCAAAACAGTGTTAGGGTTGTCGGGGTTGAGTAAAAACCTTCTTTTTGTAATAAACCCATGGTTTAAGTCCAGGGTTTAGGGTTCGGGGTGCCCATGGTTTAAGCCCATGGTTTTGTAATAAGTGCACTATAAATAAGCACTCTTGTAAAGAAGTCAGTTTAGGCTTTTTATGTAAGATGAATTGATGCGAAGCTAAGGCTTGTTTGTAATAAGGTTAAGTCCCAGCTGTGTGCGTGGACGACCTCTGCAGCTGTGTGCGCAGAGGGTTTTTGGGTGATTAAGGAAATCTGTAGCTGTTTATCTAACCGCGAAGCTAAATAAGTAACTATTAAAGCTCTGCATTTTATGATTATAATTTTTAGAAGCTAAAGGTACAGTAATATCCCTCTTCTGCTTGCAGAAACCTAATTCTACGGCACCCCATAGTTGTTTCGGGTGAGACTGCAACCTGTTCGCAGGTTGTTGCCGAAAGGGCCAACACTGTGGGTCTTTTGTTGGTGCGAAGTTAATGGTATAAAGCTCGGGTCTGCCCTATATCCCAACATAATCGCGTGAATACGCACCCATCCTGCCATTTCCAAAGTCTCCCAAAACGTTTTGGTCATTCCCCATTTCATTTTGAGGCATTATTCACTATCTTGTGATTATTCACTATCTTGTGGAAGGGTTGTTCATAGTATTTCATTGTGGTTCATTGTTGGTAAACGCAGTGAGAGCTAGTAGAGTATTGCTACGTGTTTTGCAATGTTTTTATGTGTTACACGGTGGTATGGAACCCTAATCTCTTGTGTACAAGTGAAACCTTGGTTGTTTGTGTTACAGTGTGGATCTGTGTGTTGTTGTGTCTCCTTGTGGTTTATTGTTATGTGTGCCCTGGTTTGGGTTTGAACTATATGTAAGAATGAGGAATGGAAGAGATGTCGACTTGGCTTGATAAGCCTAGTGAAGAGAGGAACCTCACAAAAAGATAAGAGCGGCTGGTGAATCTTCTATGCACATCCTGAAGAGCACTGGAAGGGAAGGTATAGCCTAAGGGACTGTGTAGCCGAGAAGGGGATACTTCCTTGTTTTCGGTGTGTAGTTATTATGGATTCTAGGCTAGATATATCTTATGGAGGTGTCCCTAGCTCTATGAATGAGCCACTAGCTTAGCCATTATACCTTTCCATTGCCGTAGAAGCCTGATAAGCCAAAATGTAGATTGGCTTGTTTGACAGCCTGATAAACCCAATGGTATATTGGCTTGGTTTGGAAGCCTAATAAACCCAATCATATATTGGCTTGGATGAGCAGCCTGATAAACCCAATGGTGTGTTGGATTGGTTGTGTCTTGATGTGCATTTGGCCATGTGTGATCCTTGGTTGGACAGCCTGATAAACCAAACTGTATTTGGCTTGGTTGAGTAGCCTGATAAACCCAGCAATGTGATCACTTGGATGATTAGCTTGATAAACCCATCCGTTAGTTAATCTCACTAGTCCTCAATGTGGATGTTGGCTTCACTTCCTGTAGTCTGATAAACCCAACTATTAGCTGGCTTGGATGAGTAGCCTAATAAACTCAGTAGTGTGATGTCTTGGTTCAGTAGCCTAATAAACCCATATGTTAGTTGTCTTGACTATCTACAATCGTGTAAACCCAAGTGTTAGCTGGCTTGGCTCAGTATCCTGACAAAATCAGCAATGTATTGGTTTCTTTTCCTGTGGCACGATAAAGCCAATTGTGTATTGGCTTGGCTGGACATTCTAATAAACCCAACTATAGGTTGGCTTGACTATGTTTGATATGTTTTGGCTATGTGTGAGCCTTTTGTTCCCTAGTTCCTTGTGGAAATCATGCCCAAATCAGGGGTTGCAGTTGTGTTGAAAGATTGATGAACACAAATGTCTTATGGTTTGGTGGAACGTTGCAGCAACATAGCTAGTTGCGAGACAACTTCATCTTCAAGATAAGTATTCTTTTTTGTATTAGTTATGTAATGTATTTGCTTATGAATGTACTGAATATGTTGAATGCTTATTAATTATTTAAGTAGATTTTACTGTTGTTAAATGTCCCTGCATTTTGTATCTATGTATGACTTGTGTTTTTCCACTGCATTTTTATTAAGTTCATGGAGGATAGAAGCCTGATTACAGAGTCAGAATGCATCTGACTTGAGCATTTCCGCACCCCAGAATCTTCCTGCGGAAGGCGGAAGGCAGGAGGTGGAAAGAGAAAAAATTAATAAGGAAAAATGTTGGTTTTCCACACCTCGGAATTTGCATGTGGAAGGCGAAATGCGAGAGGCAGAAAGAGAAAAAGTAATAAGGAAAAATATTAGTTTTCAGCACCTCGAAATCTGCCTGCAGAAGGAAGAAAGTGGAAGCAGAAAAAGAGAAAAAAAATCTAAGGTAAAAATGTTTTTTTTCCACACTGTGGAATCCATTGTGGAAGGTTGAAGGTGGGAGGAAAAAATTGGAAAACAGAAAGAGAAATTAGGCCAAGTGTTGGCTTTCTGTGATCCAGAGTCTACCCGTGGAATGCAGAAGGCAGAAGGTGGAAAGCAGAAGGTGAATAAGTAAAGGTGTCATTTTGTTGAGTTTTTGATTATCGAAGTCTGTAGTACAAGGTGGAAGGCAGAATGTGGTTAAATTATTTCTTCATATTTTAAGTTATGATTCCTGAAGTCCGCAACAGAATGTGGAAAGAGGATTGTGGAAGGCAGAAGGATAAGAAATGAATATGTTAAAATTTTAGTTTTCGCTATCTAGAGCGCGTTGCGGAAAGCGGAGGTTGAAAAGCAGAGATCAAAAATCTGGAAACCAAAATATAAATTAGTGGATTTGTGGATTTCCGCTACCCAAAGTCAGAAGGTCAGAAGTTGGAAAGCCAAAAGGCGAAATTTGAAAAATATAGTTTCAGTGCGAAAACGACTTTTCTGGTTTCAGAGTGGATTTGTCCACTGCGAAATGACTGTTACAATGGTTTTATGCCTAAGAATGAATGTTAAAGGATGTACATGACCCATGAATGTGTCTAAAGAGAAAGAAATAAGAAATTTTAAATTATTACACATATCATTCAGGTGTATGGGAACCGGGTAGATGGACATTGCGGTGTCAGAGTGAGTAGTAAATTCGCGTCCCTCCCTTGCATGTTGATGAAGAGGGGAGAGTACATGACAGTGTGGTATCAGAGCTATTGGTTAAAACATTGAGCCTAGATGGGCCGAGTGAATAGTTTTCAGAGCTATTGTTTATAGCATTGGGACTAGATGGGCCAAGTGAATAGTTTTCAGAGCTATTGGTTATAGCATTGGGACTAGATGGGCCAAATGAATAGTTTTCAGAGCTATTGGTTACAACATTGGGCCTAAATGGGCTAAGATGGATAGTTTTCAAAGAGAGAAAATTGTAGTGAACAGTTAGTAAGTGGTTTTTAAATTTTGAAATTGTCATGCAGCTAATAATGGTGTTTATTAACATATTTTGTAGAGTCATAGTGCAGTTTTGAAAAGTTGATTTTGGCTCAACCATGAGAATGAACAACATGAATGATGCACAGGATCTCTATGAGTTCAAGGAAGATTCTATGGGGGAAAACATTCAAGTTGGAAATGCTGAAATGGAATCCAATGGAAGAAGATATCAAGAGACTCCCCTAGATACTACAGCCACCATGAGTGGCCTAAGGGTGGGATTGCAAAGTTGCAGAGAAGATAATGAAAGAATGATTAAATCTCATGAAGAGCAGAATCAATTGAATGCAGCCATGCTACAGAGTTTGAAAAGCATCCAAAGGCAGATGAACTCTGGGCATCATGCAGTAAATCCAAAAGGAAGTAGGAGCAGTTCCAGAAGAAGAAAAAGGTATTCTAGTGGATCATCTAAATCTGAAGGATACACTGGGGGTTAAATCTCTCCTTCTCACAGGAATAAGAGGAAGAGGGGTTATCAGAATAGTTCAAGTGATGAATTTAAGAAGGTGGGGTATCCTACCTTTAATGGTGAGGTAAAATTTGGTTAATAATCTAAAGCTTGGCTTCTTGGGATGAAAACATATTTCCAATTCCAAGACTACTTGAGAAATATGAATGAAACGGTATCCATATTCAATCTGAATGGAAGAGAATTTATATGGTGGGAGCACCTTGGGAAAGTGAATAAGATCAATGATAGAACGATCGTCTAGAATCAGTTCAAGAAATATTTCAAGCAGAAGTACCTCTCTGACAGGTACTATGATGACAAGATTAAAGAGTTCTATGAGCTGAGATTGGGAGAACTGGCCATGGAAGAATATGAAAACAAATTCTTGGATTTGATGAGGTATGTTGGGTATATCAAAGATGATAAAGTGAAAATACAACGTTTTCTATGTGGAATACCTTATCCATACAAAGACAGAATTGATTTTGATGAACCTATAACTCTAGAAGAGGCTATAAGGAAAGCCAAGTATTGCTATGATCAAAACAAAAGAAAACCTTATGTCCATAAGGCATGGAAGGACAAAAAGAATGAAAAGTTTGACCAAAGGAAGAAAGGTTTCAAACCTTCTCACTTCTGAAATTAGCAAAAGAAGACATCACAAGTTGTGACTAAGCCAACCAGAGTGAAGGGAGATAGGCCAAGAGATCCAAAGGAGATCAGAGAACCCCTTCAGTGTTGGGGATGTGGATGAAACCATATGCGCAGGAACTGTCCCCATGAGAATGGGTATGTAAGGCAATTTCACAACATCCAAGGAGCTGAAACTATGGGTCAAGTTGCAAGGACCATCCCTAGAGTTTACACACCCATAGAGGACCGTTGGGCATATCGTCAATCAACTGTGGTTGAAGTTGAAGGTAATATTGTTGACCAATCTATTTCTATTTTGATTTACCCTAGATCTACTCACTATTATATCAGTCCTAAAATTGTTGAGATTTGTGATTTTAATAATTTAAATCATATCAAATCATGGTTAGTTCAGTTATCCACTAGAACCAAGAGAAAATTTAGTAAAGTGGTAGAGAAATTCCCATTAGTCATGGATGGGTTAGTCACTTATAAAAACTTGAATGTTCTACCACTTGGTTCCTATGATATTCTCATTGGAATGGACCGGTTAGAAGCATGCAGAGTTAATCTTGATTGTTACAACAAGAAATTTGAATGCATGGATGAAGAAGGAAACCTGAGGGTTGTAAGAGGCATTCCAAAAGTGATTTCTGTTAGGCATATTTCAGCAATGCAGCTAAAGAAATTCTATAGGAAAGGTTGCAGATTGTATGCAGCCCATGTTTTGGAGGCAGCAGAGAATGAAACTCCTAGGTTGGAGGACTTTCATGTATTGCAAGAATTCATGGATGTTTTTCCTAATGAAATTTTAGGGCTTCCTCCAAAGAGATACATTGATTTTACAATTGACCTTGTGCCTGGAGAAGCACCAGTGTCCAAGACACCTTACAGGATGAGCACACTAGATGTACTAGAGCTAAAAATGCAACTACAATAGTTGTTGGAAAAGAAGTATATAAGGCTGAGTTTATCCCCATGGGGAGCACCAGTTTTATTTGTGAAAAAGAAAGATGGGACTCTCAGGTTATGTATTGATTACAGACAGTTGAACAAGCTTACTTTGAAGAATAAATACCATTTTCCTAGAATTGATGACCTTTTTTTATCAAATGAGAGGAGAAAAGGTATTTTCAAAGATTGAATGAGGTCTAGTTACCATCAGGTAAGAATCAAATATGAATATATTCATAAGAAATCCTTCAGAACAAGGAATGGACACTATGATTTTGTAGTGGTACCATTTGGTCTCACAAATGCACTAGCTACATTTATGTGTCTCATGAATAGTGTTTTTAGCAAGTATATGGACAAGTTTGTTCTTGTTTTCCTTGATGACATTCTTATTTATTCTAATAATGAAGAAGAGAATGAAGAACATCTGAGAATAGCATTACAATTGCTAAGGGATCATAAGTTGTACGCAAAGTTGAGGAAATGTGACTTCTATAAAGATATAATTCATTATTTGGGTTACATTATCTCAGATGAAGGAATATTTGTGGACCCTGAGAATATTGAGGCCATTATGAATTGGCCAACCCCAAGAAATGTGACAGATGTGAGATCTTTTATAGGACCTACAGGATATTACAGTAGGTTCATTGAAGGATTCTACAAGGTTGCACATTCAATCACTTCTTTGAAAAAGAAGGGGATAATGTTTGAATGGATACCAAGTTGTGAGGAGAGCTTCCAACAGTTGAAGAATCTTCTTACAAGTGCAACAATCTTGAAAATTGCAGACCCAGAAAAAGACTTTGTAGTGTGTGCTGATGCATGCAATCAAGGACTTGGAGGAGTTCTTATGAAAGACAACCACGTGGTATGATATAAGTCAATAAATTTGAAGGATCATGATAAGAACTATGCTAATCATGATCTAGAACTTGCATCCATACTACATGCTCTCAAGATGTGGAGACATTAATTAATGAGAAGAAAATTTGAGCTAAGGATAGACCACTATGGTCTAAAATACTTGTTTGATCAGCCAGCTTTAAATGTTAGGAAAGCTAGATGGCTGGAGTTTTTCTATGAGTTTGATTTTGAAATCAAACACATAAAAGGAAAAGAAAATAAGGTGATTTATGCACTCAGCAAGAAGGTGCATGTGGCATCTCTTAGTACTTGCCAAGCATATTTGAGATAGTAGATTATTTATTATACTGTTGAGGATGAAATGTATGTGCAGATAAAGGACAAGTTACAGTAGCAAAACCTTGAAAAGAGGTATGAGGGATATAAATTGGAAGAAGATGAACTTCTTACCTATAAGAACATAATTTATATTTGAAATGTAGCAGACTTGAGTAGAATTGTTACGGATGAAATCCATTGAGCTCCACATTGTGTTCACCCAGGATATCAAAAAATAATTGCTACAGCTAGAAAGCAGTATTTTGGCTAGGAATAAAAAAGGGCATTGCTTAGTATACATCTAGGTGCATGAAATGTCAGCAGGTGAAGATTGAGCATCAACACCAAGTAGGTTTGTTGTAGTATTTTCCAGTCCCAAAATGGAAATGGGAAGTTATTTCCATGGATTTTATTACAGGATTGCCAATGACTATGAGACAACATGATTCCATCATGGTTGTGCTGGACAAGTTGAAAAATGCATCACATTTTATACCGATTAAGTACACATATAAATATGATTCCATTGCAAAGATATTCATGAAATATATTTTCAAATTGCATGGATTTCCTAAGGCAATAATTTCTGATAGGGATACCAAGTTTACTTCCAATTTTTGGAAAAGTCCATTTGCAGATTTGGGTACAAAGTTGAACTTCAGCACCACCTACCATCCTCAGACTGATGGGAAAATAGAGAGAGTGAACTAGATGCTAGAAGACATGATTCTCCTATATGTGCTGGACAAACCATCCAAGTGGGAGGATTATTTACACTTGGTAGAATTTGCAAATAATAATGGACAACAAGAATCATTTGAAATGAGTCCATACGAAGCTCTATATGGAAGAAGGTGTAGGAAACTAGTGACTTGGGATAATCCAATGAATAGGATTGTGCTTGGTCCAGAATTGCTTAAGAAAATGGAGCAAGAGGTTGCAAATATCAGGCAGAACCTTAAAGCATCCCAAGATAGAAAGAAAATCTATGTAGAAAAGCATAGAGTGCATAGAGAGTTCAGTGTTGGGGATCATATTTATCTCAAAGTGGGGCCAAGGAAGAGTTACTTGAATCTTGGAAGTTGTGCCAAGATGTCTCCTAGATATTGTGGGCCTTTTGAAGTGCTTGAAAGAATAGGGCCAGTTGCATATAGACTTGCATTTTTTGCTAGTACTAGAGCTCATAATTTTTTTCATGTTTCTTTGCTTAAGAAATATGTTCATGATCCTAACCATGTGATAAATTTGGATGTGATCTAGGTGGAACCCGAGGGAGAGTTTCGAACTGATCCATTGTGCACCCTCGACAAGAAGGTCATAGTTCTCTAGAATTGAATCGTTGGATAGTTAAAGGTGCAGTGGAGGCACTATGGTCCTGATGAGGCTACGTAGTGTTAGCACCTGTGCTTAATTTTGAATATATTTACATAGGCATCTACACTAATTCCCCTACAAAGGTTTAGGCCTATAAAAAAAAAGAGTAAGGCCTGAAACATTTTCCATATCACATTACTTTGAAGGGTATTGATGGGGTTTCTACATGTTCTAATGGGTTTATCCATTACTTTGAAGTGGAAAATTATTGAAAATCCAGACTTTTAGCCTTATAAATAAGCCTAAATATGAAAAATATCATCAAAGTTAAAAGCTGATCAGAACGGATGGCCAAAATGCATAGCAGCGAAAAAATCAAGGGCCGTAAATCATTTCCGCCGAGGAATAAATTGGGAGTGAAAAAGAGGAAAAGGAAAATATTTAGTTGTGAAAGTTGGTAAACCCGACTTCCACTTTCTGCAGTTCAAGATCCGACGGTCGAGGATGACTCCAGGAAATCAACGATCTAGCAAATGGAAGCAAAAAAAAATTCGGTTATAAAAGTTAGCAAACCTGACTTCCGCTTTCCGCAGTCTAAGATCAACAGTTCATAAAGATTCCGCCAAAGATCAACAGCTCAAAAAGGAGCAGAAAGGTAGAAATTGGAAAGGAGAAATACAAAATTTTGTTTATAAAAAGATTGAAATCCTGCTTTCCCCTTTCCACGGGATTGATGGTCTGGAGAGCTTCCGCCGAAGATCAACAGTTCGGAAAGAAGCAGAAATATAGATTTTTGGTTTCCAAAAATTTGAAATTCTGCATTTCACGATCCGCAAGATCGACAGTCCAGAAAGCTTCCACATAAAATCAATGGATCGAAAAGAAAAAGGGCAGGAGTAAAAAGGCGTAATGTGGAAAGGATAGAAATTTCATCGTGAAAAGGTGAAAGTCCGCTTTCCATGATCTGGAGGATTGACAGTCCAGAAAGTTTCTGCATCCCAGATCAATGGCCCAGAAGGGAGCAAAAAGGTGGAAAGAGGAAATATAATAAATTTGGTTATGAAAATTTGGGAGCCCGCTTTCTGCTTCTGCAGCCCACAGCTTGATCTCACATCAACGGCTAAGGATGAATCTGAAGGAAATAAACATTGCAAAAAGCTAAAGGGTGGAAAGGATAAGCCAAGAGAAGAAAATAAAATTGAGCCTTGACAAAGATGGAAGCCCACCTTTTTCAATATGCTCTCCGCCATTTTGATCCTAGATCAACGATGCAGGACGAATCTTACAGAAATCAATGGTTAAAGAGCAATTTTGTAGGTGGAAGATAAAAGGGTGAAGGAAATCATTGCAGTATGTTCGAAGATGCTCTAAATAGTCATTTTTATCAAGCAATCCTAAGTTCCAATTCTCAAAAGTCCCAAATTGATCCATCACACACATCCAAGCATGCTTTCCCGATTTGTTTGTGATCATGGAGAATCTGCCAGATCATAATTTGTTAGGGTTTTGTCTGCAGGGTTTTGATCCCCACTCTATAACTGAATTTGGCTATGTTTTGAGGTTGGTCTCGAGATTCAATGACACTATAAATGTAACCTCTACAGAGGAAGAAAAGCGGTTTGAATTTCTTTTTTGAAGCCCTGTGTGCCTGGTTTTTGTAGCTCTGAAACTTTCTTGGAAGTGTTAATGAGAACTATTCTTATGCATTTCTGAGATTCATCACATTGTTCCATGTTCAGTTTGTGTTTCATGTTTGCATCATTTTCATTTATGTAAGTTTTTTCTAATTATTTCTAGTTGTATGTGAGTAATTTGTTTTATTAAGTGCTCCTTTCATCAGAAATGGCATTCGTAATGTGTTTATAATGACTATTGTGGAATTCATCCTTTGTTAGATGCTCCATTTTTGTCATTATCCTTAGTGTTGCTTCTATTAGAGGTGTTTTCAAGAGATTAATCCATAGATAGGTGCCTCTTTCCTTCACTAGGATCTTTCTCCTTTCTCTTACCACCACTTGAAGATATTTGATTGAATACAACACCCACTTTGCCTCATATTACAAAGGAAAAATTACTCCTCATTTTCACTATAATACCCTTGAATGATTCAAGTTGTGACTCCATTTCCCAATGGTATTTGACATTTTTTTTGTCTTACACTCTTTAAATCCAAACAAGCATTCCCCTTAGAAATATATCCTTTTGAATGCTTGTTTAAATCCAAATGTATATGTGAATGAACCTGTGACAAAGAGAGATCCCTCTCTGACTCTATAGGATAGAATACAATATAAAGATTGGTTTGAAATGGTTACCCCAGTGATTCTCCTACCACAACCATAGGAAAATTACTGGGTGATAACACATGGGAGCTAGATGATGCCATGAGATTGGCACATCCATTTTTGTTCAATTTTGTAGAGCACTGAGGACAGTGCTAATGTAAGGGGGAGGGGAATGTAATACCCCGGTTTTGACCCCATGGTATTAAAATTGTACATGATGTATATATTGTATTTAAATCATGGCAAGGAGCTCAAGGCCAAGGCCCTGCCATTGATTTGGTGTTTTATGTATCAGCGATCAAGGTTGATGTTGATGGTTCTTATGTTGGTCAGGCACAGTATATTTTGAAATATCATGTAAATATGCAATTTAATAAAATACCACAACTAGTTATGCACTGCAACAAAAGAGATGGGGGCATGATTTCACAAGGAATAGGGAGGGGAGTTATCCAAACTCTTCATCCAATAGGGTGAGACCAGATGTCAATGAGAGAAACCATAAGATCTCATCTACCCTTTTTGTCCTCTGTACTCAATCATTCAATTATTTTGTAAGAATGGTTGAGGCATTTAATGCCTTTGGGAAAGCAAGGAATGGGAGTTAGTTTTGTGACTGAGCCAGCCTACAGTCTGAGAAAACCTTCATCCCACAGTCTGGGGAGTCCAAATTCTTTTTTCTGAAGCAAGTAATCATGTGAATGTGTTCCCATCCCATCATTTCCAAAGTCGCCCAGAACATTTTGGTCACTCCTCATTCCATTTCAAGGAATTATTCACTATCATGGGTCGTGGAAGGGTTGTTCATTGTGTTCGGTGTTCACAAACACAGCAATAGCTAGAAGAGTATTGCTACATGTTCTACTGTGTTTTTTTGTGTTACAGAGTGGTATGGAACCCTGGCCTCTTGTGTACAACTAAAACCTTAGTTTTTTGTGTTATAGAGTGGATCCCTGTGTTGTTGTCTCTCCTTGTGGTTTTTTGTTATGTGTTTCCTGGTTTGGGTCTGAACTGTATGCAAGACTTAGGAGTGGAAGAGACGCTGAATTGGCTTGATAAACCTAGTGAATATAGGAACTTCACAAAAATATAAGAGTGGATGGTGAATATTTTATGCACATCCTGAAGAGAACTAGAAGGGAAGGTATATCCTAAGGGACTATGTAGCAGAGAAGGGGATACTTCCTTGTGTTGGGTGTGTACGTATTGTGAATTCCACGCCAGATAGATCTTGTGGAGGTGTCACTATCTCTATGAATGAGCCATTAGCTTAGCCATTCTACCTATCCACTACCTTAGCAACTTGATAAACCCAAACATAGATTGGCTTGGATGATAGCCTGATAAACCCAATGGTATATTGGCTTGGTTGGGCAGCCTGATAAACCCAATCGTATATTGTATTGGCTAAGGAGCCTGATAAACCCAATGGTGTGTTAGCTTGGTTATGTCTTGATGTGCATTTGGTCATGTGTGATCCTTGACTAGACAACCTGATAAACCCAATTGTTAGTTGGCTTGGTTGCATAACCTGATAAACCCAATAGTGTGATGGCTTGGCTGAGTATCCTGATAAAACTATATGTTAGTTTTCTTGGCTGGTCCTCAATGTGAATGTTGGCTTGACTTCCCATAGTCTAATAAACCCAATTGTTAGCTAGCTTGGCTGAGTAGCATGATAAACCCAGCATTGTGATGGTTTGGTTGAGTATCCTGATAAACCCATCTGTTAGTTGGCTTAACTTTCTGCAGTCTAATTAACCCAACCATTAGTTGGCTTGGCTGAGTAGCCTAACAAACCTTTAACCCAGTAGTGTATTGTCTTGTTTGCATGCATCTTGATAAACCCAATTGTGTATTGGCTTGGCTGGAAAGTCTGATAAACCCAACTGTAGGTTGGTGTTGTAATCTCACAGATCACATAAGGTTACCAATAATACATACTAAAACATACATAAATATAGAACAGAGACAAGAGACAAGAACAGATAGGATTAAATATATTATATTATTACAATGAGTTCATACAATGTAGGGAACTGAACTGAGTTCTCGTTTGGCTCAACAACCTAATATATACAATTTACAGACGGTTACAAAACAACTACCCATCGGTTCGGTGAACCGACGCGACTTTAGATGGCCAACCTAATCTCTTTAGTTTAGTCGGCCGACCGACTTAGTTGGTTGATCGACTAAGTCGGCCCATCAACTTAGTCGACTGATCGACTAAGTCGGTCCTCATTCAAGTCGACTTATCGACTTGCTCCTTCTACATCTCCCCCATGAACAAAACGTTTCTTCGTACCGAAGAAACAGGGAGGTACAAAAAATTTGTTTGTTTGGTCTTCAAAAATTTTATTGTGGCGGACTATGGAGACGGATGGTTGGTCTTTTCTGTACAGAGACCTCAACAATGGCTGGAGCTGTGATGGCGAGGTGATGTTGGAAATCTGTCCAACTCTGCAAAGCTTTCTGGATGTCGATGGTTAATGTGGTTAAGCTGGATAGGACCGACATCTTCTCCGAGATGGGGACTTCTGCTATCTTTTCCATGTTGGGGCCCATGAACTGGTTTTGCTCTTCTGTAGTGTCGATGATTCGTTTCATCTATGGGCAGATGATGTCAACTTTCTCTAAGTTGGGGAGAGCTTGTTGCACCCATTAATGTGCTTCCCTTTCCAGTTTCTATAGTTTGGTGGTTTCCAGCACTATCTGTTCTTCTATCATTGGCCTAAGTGTTGCATCTGTGGTCTTCCTGCTCTCCAAAGCCTGAATCCCTTGCCGAGTCTGTCGTGTCTATTGATAAACTTGCCCGTATTGAGTAGGCCAATCTCTTAGGACTTCTTCGGTTACGATAGACTCCTCCATATGGTCCTATAATACTCTGTATGCTTCCGAGAATGCAGTGTGTTATGCCAATAGAAGTCTGGAAGTTTCCTCTTTCTGTTCCTCCTTGGTTTCCTGGAGGTGTGCTTGGATGGTCGATACCATGCTCTCAAATAGCTAGTATGCTCTTTCAAGTGGTCTATCGGTGTCGAATTCTATGGGGCTTGGTATGATGGACTGAGCTAAAGTCATGCATTTGTCGAGAAACTCGACATGTTCTGTATTTTTGTCTGTGAGTTCTTTGGTTTTTCGCTCAATCCTTGTCTTTGCTTCCTTGGCTAGAGTTTTGAGGAGTTGGCCCACCTCTGTGTCGGTCAAGGAGCTTGCATCCTTCAAGCTAATCCAAAGTCTGGTAGTCTTTCCATGATGCTCCTTCCTCTTTTTGTGCTTTTCTGCTTCTGTCTCCTATGTACCTGAAACAGTTGAGGTGGGGCCTTTGGTTTGCGGGATGGAAGTCGATGGTTTTTCTGGCTGGGGAGGTGGTATGACCACCTCCGGCTGTGTGGATGTAGTTGGTTGTGATAGTTCTGTCTATGAATCAGGAGGTGGTGGGGGTGGTGGGGGTGGTGGTGATGGAGTGGGGGAATGGTCGGGGTTGATGGGTTTGGGGGAAGTGCGGTGTGGACTTTCGTCAGAAGGTATGTCTGCTTCCGGCGGTTTAGTGCTTGGTAGGTCAGCTTGGAGTTTGAGGTCGGTCGGTTCAATAGTATACTGCACTTGTCCAATCACGTCACCTTCTTAATCGGATTGTCATGTGAAGGTCGACGTGATGTGTGCAAATACTATGGGTTGTTTTTTGCTAGCTATATACATGGGAGCCTAGGTGGTAATTTTGTGGGCCGACTGAAATAACGTAGGAAATGTCTCGAAGAATTCTTTTAGGTCGGTGTCTTTATCAACTTTTTCTTTTACCATCTCTGGCATTGCGCTTTTATATAAGTCGAGGGGGTTGACCGACTATTGTGCCCGTGCTTGCTCCTTGACTATATGTGTCGGTAATGGAGGTGGAGGCGTCGACATAAGATCGATGACATTTTTAGGCGTCATCGTTGTTTTTGCCTTCTTTGGTCGACCTCTGGGGGTTTCTGCTTCGACAAAACGCTGGAACTAGGTTTCGACTAGTACTTTATTTGCGGTGGCATCCTCTATAATGTCAAGGGCCGCAGCTTCCAGTTCATTGTCATCATCTGATGATTCGGAAATGATAATTTTGCGCTTACCTTTGCCTTGTTGTTGTTCTTGCCCTTTTATTAGAAAGTTTCCTAATTATGCCTCTTGAGACAGCATATTCAGAGTTGTCTGGTTCGACTTCGGGCATCAGTTGTTGAGTTGGAATGACACTTGTTGGAGCTAGATGAGTTATTTGTCGCTGTTGTTGTGGCTTTGGTTTTGCAGGCTGTGGTACTGCTTTGCGGTCAGAGGTTTGATAGTTATTTGTACACAACCAATGGGTTCAACCGGTAGATCCTCCGACACAAATGTGCTGATGTAGAGGTTGAGGTCGTAGTCTTCCTCTTTCTCTTGGTCGGTGAGTGGCTCCTTGATTGAGAAGTTGATCTATTTCGCTACTTCTGGTACGGGTATCTTTGTCTTAGTCTGTCGAGACAATTCTCAGAATATTTGGTCAACAGATGGATAGAAGTTGAGGGCTTTGGCATTGGAGGCCTCGCCCTGCATGTACCACACCAAGGTATGGTCGAGCTCCAGCTGGATGTGGGATTTCGTGGGTAGATTTCGTCGAATGTTCTGAGGCACCCTCCATCTAGTCATGTGAACCTTTAGTTGCTCGAACCAATTTTCCAAGAATACTTTCACTTTCTCTAGTTCATGCGGGGTTCCTTTTTGGGAAAAGGGTTTAAACCTATACATGTCGAACCTTGATGGCTCGCGAAAGATGGGGCTCCATTCGGGGAAGATGTGGTACATAAAAATCCATAAGATGAGGTAGGGGAACTTGATGATTCCCCCTGTCTCTTGGAAATGCTCACAAACAGTATTTATCATGTCGGCGACATACTCCCCCCATCTGTAGAGGTGCCCATTGGTGGAAATTGTGTCAATGGCTTCCAGCATTTCTAACTTGAGGTTGTTGCCTTGACCTGCTAATGTGAGCATGATTGCGATTATTTTGGCCACAATCTGTGGCATTCTAGTTGTGATTTGACCGATCATCAACCCTTTTGAGTTTTTCTCGGAAGATGATCCCGTAAGCTCTTTAACCAGTCCTTCTTTGATTTCGACTGGTACAGGGTCTCCTTTATTAGACAGGCCAGTGAGTTTGGAGATGACATCCCCAGAAATGTCGATCAGCTCATCAAAGTAGAACCATCCGTTGTGATATCGACTGATAATAAATTTCATAGTAGCTTCCTTTGTACCCCCAAAGCTGGGCATTAGCGATGCATTGGCATATCCAAAGAGGGTGCTGTGTCTGATCTTTTCTGCTGCTTGAGTCATTTTTTTCTCGACAAAGGCCCACTCTTGGATCTCGACCCATATTTTCTGCCATGGGCCCTCCTGCACTTTGGCCTTTTTGATGTTCTTCAGTCTGCGGACCAAAGGTGTATCCGCAGCCTGTACCTATTTTGCCTTAGTCGATGCTCTGGTCTGTTTGGGAGCCATTGTGTTGGTTTGGTCGATGTTATTACAGGTTTCTTGGCTTTTGGTCGACTAAGTGTGTGAATGCTCTATGTGTAAAGGGTGCGGTGAATGAACCTTCGACGGTCCAGTATTTATAGGCGATGGTGTGGTTGTGTGTGGTAATGGATGTATTAATGGAAAATTTGATGTTCCAGCTGTAATACGTGGGTGTGAAGTAATGGTGATTTGCTTTCGGTGCTCGAGGTCATGAATGCGCGATGGGACTATCGAGGTCGTTGGCTGGTGTCGGTGCTGAGAATGGTCGACAGGAATGGTCGATGGTCATGATGTCGGTTGTCGAAGTGGTGTTTTCCTGTCATGGTTTTGTGTCTGGAGTATATTTTGTTTTTGGAATTTTTATCTTTTTATGGATTTTGGTTGCTGGTTATGGTCGTTATATGATTTTTTTTTTCTTTTTATTTAACGTTTTAGTTGGGCTCCATTAATGAGCTTCCGAAATACTAGGCCCTGCATTGTCCTTAGTCGGAGTGAACCATTGGGGTGTATCTCGTTGACAATGTAAGGTCCCATCCACTCTGTGTGGAGTTTCTTAGGTTTTCCTTTGACTCGATTATTATAGAGTAAGGCAAGGTCGTCGACCGACAGGTTTTTTTTTATGTTGCGGTCATGCCATGCTTACCGAGTTGAAATAGTCGGTCCTTTCTTTCATGTTCGACATCGACTCGTAGTAGTTGTGCAATAATAGGTGTCTGCTGTCGGAAATGTAGTGGGACTACTGCTTCTTGTCCATAGACTAGTCGAAACGGGGTTTGGTCGGTCAACCGTTTATAGGCTGTTCTGTATGCCCATAAGACTGCAGGTATTTTCTCATCCCAATCGTCCTTGTCAGCATTACATATTTTAGTTAACCCTTTTGTCAATGTTTTATTGAATGCTTCAATCACTCCATTCGACTAAGGATGATATGTTGTACTCCGTCGGTGGTCGATTTGGAACTGGTCAGTGAGGGTTTTGATGGTTTTGTTAATAAAGTGTGTCCCTTGGTCGCTAATCAAGGTTAGGGGACATCCAAATCTAGTGATGATATTTTCGTAGATGAATTTAGCATCTATTTTGCTAGAACATGTATCGACAGGTTCATCTTTTTCCCATTTAGTAATGTATTCTACTGCAATAATAATATACCTTGCACCTGATCTTTTTGTTGGGATAGGAAATGGTCCGATGAAGTCTATGACCCAGATTTCGAATGTGAGACTGGGGTTTACTGATATCAAGGGAATTTATGTACTAGGCAGGGGTCAACCAAGTCGTTGACATCTGTCACGTCGACTAACAAAACTCTTTCAATCTCTGTGGAGTGTCGGCCACCATAATCCTGACTGTTGGATTTTCTTTGCAGTTGTGTCTGCTTGAAAATGTCCTCCTACAGGTCCATACTATGCTTCATGCATGATTTGGTCTCGTTCATGTTTGATTACACGCCTTCTAAGGATGTCGTCTAGTCCCATTTTGTATAAAAATCCATTAATGAGACTGTATGGTGCAGCCTTCATAGCTAAGATTTGTTTTTTCTTAGTATTCATACCTTCTGGTGCCTGACCGTTTTCTAAGAACTGAGTTATTTCCTCTAGTTCTGCTGGTACTTCTTCTATGTGAAATAAATGTGCATCAGGTAAGTCGTCGTTGACTCCTGTCGGTGCCTCAACTATGTCTATTCGGGATAGATGGTCAGGCCCGACATTTAGCTTTCCTGGTCAGAAAACGATTTCGAACTCAAATTCTTAGAAAAGAAGTAGCCATCGACAAATTCTGCCATGATGGAGTGGTTTATTGACAAGATACTTCAGGGCTTGATGGTCGGTATAGAATATGAAGGGATTGGCTGAAAGGTAATGTCGATACTTTTGGAGGGAAAAGACCATACCTAAGGCTTCTCTTTCTGTGGTCGAGTAGTTTCTTTCAGCCTTATTTAATTTTTGACTGCTGTAAACTATAGGGTAATCCATCCCATCATCTCCTGGTTGAGTTAGGATTGCTCCTATTGCTATTCTTGATGCATCAATATGGACATGGAATTTGATTGACTAGTTAGGAAAACTGTCCGTAACTGGGAACCTATATGTTGTAATCTCACAGATCACATAAGGTTACCAATAATACATACTAAAACATACATAAATATAGAATAGAGAAGGGAGACAAGAACAGATAGGATTAAATAGATTATATTATTACAATGAGTTCATACAATGCAGGGAACTGAACTGAGTTCTCGTTTGGCTCAACAGCCTAATATATACAATTTACAGACGGTTACAAAATAACTACCTGTCGGTTCGTTGAACCGACGTGACTTTAGATGGCCAACCTAATCTCTTTAGTTTAGTCGACCGACTGACATAGTCGGCTGATCGACTAAGTCGACCCATCGACTTAGTCGACTGATCGACTAAGTCGGTCCTCGTTCAAGTTGACTTATCGACTTGCTCCTTCTACATCTCCCCCACGAACAAAATGTTTCTTCGTCCCGAAGAAACAGGGAGGTACACAAAATTTGTTTGTTTGGTCTTCAAAAATTTTATTGTGGCAGACTGTGGAGACGGATGGTTGGTCTTTTCTATACACAGACCTCAACAATGGTTGGAGCTGTGATGGCGAGGTGATGTTGGAAATCTGTCCAACTCTGCAAATCTTTCTGGATGTCTATGGTTAATGTGGTTAAGCTGGATAGGACCGACATCTTCTCCGAGATGGGGACTTCTACTATCTTTTCCATGTTGGGGCCCATGAACTGGTTTTGCTCTTTTGTAGTGTCGATGAGTCATTTCATCTGTGGGAAGATGATGTTGACTTTCTCTAAGTTGGGGAGAGCTTGTTGCACCCATTGATGTGCTTCCCTTTCTAGTTTCTGTAGTTTGGTGGTTTCCAACACTGTATGTTCTTCTATCGTCGGCCTAAGTGCTGCCTCTATGGTCTTCCTGCTCTCCAAATCCTGAATCCCTTGCCAAGTCTGTCGTGTCTGTTGATAAACTTTCCTGTAGTGAATAGGCCAGTCTCTTAGGACTTCTTCGGTTATGATAGACTCCTCCATATGGTCCTGTAATACTTTGTATGCTTCCGAGAATGCAGTGTGTTGTGCCAATAGAAGTCTGGAAGTTTCCTCTTTCTGTTCCTCCTTGGTTTCTTGGAGGTGTGCTTGGATGGTCGACACCATGCTCTCAAATAGCTAGTATGCTCTTTCAAGTGGTCTATCGGTGTCAACTTCTATGGGGCCTGGTATGACGGACTGAGCTAAAGTCCTGCATTTGTTGAGAAACTCAACCTGTTCTGTATTTTTGTCTGTGAGTTCTTTGGTTTTTCGCTCAGTCCTTGTCTTTGCTTCCTTGGCTAGAGTTTTGAGGAGTTGGCCCACCTCTGTGTCAGTCAAGGAGCTTGCATCCTTCAATCTAATCCGAAGTTTGGTAGTCTTTCCATGATGCTCCTTCCTCTTTTTGTGCTTTTCTACTTCTGTCTCCTGTGTACCTGCAACAGTTGAGGTGGGGCCTTTGGTTTGCAGGATGGAAGTTGATGGTTTTTCTGGCTGGGGAGGTGGTATGACCACCTCTGGCTGTGTGAATGTAGTTGGTTGTGATAGGTATGTCTGTGAATCAGGAGTTGGTGGGGGTGGTGGGGTTGGTGGTGATGGAGTGGGGGAATGGTCGAGGTTGATGGGTTTGGGGGAAGTGCGGTGTGGACTTCTGTCGAAAGGTATGTCTACTTCCGGCGGTTTAGTGGTTAGTAGGTCGGCCTGGGGTTCGGGGTCGGTCGGTTCAATAGTAGACTGCACTTGTCCAATCATGTCGCCTTCTTGGTCAGATTGTCATGTGAAGGTCGATGTGATGTGTGCAAATACCGTGGGTTATGTTTTGCTAGTTGTATACATGGGAGCCTGGGTGGTAATTTTGTGGGCCGACTGAAATAATGTAGGCAATGTCTCGAAGAACAATTTTAGGTAGGTGTCTTTATCAACTTTTTCATTTACCGTCTACAGCATTACTCTTTTGTATAAGTCGAGGGGGTTGACCGATTGTTGTGCTAGTGCTTGCTCCTCGACTATTTGTGTCGATGATGGAGGTGGAGGCATCGACACAATATCGATGACGTTTTCAAGCGTCGTCATTATTTTTGCCTTCTTTGGTCGACCTTCGGGGGCTCATGCTTCGACAAAATGCTGGAACTGGGTTTTGACTGGTACTTTATTTGCGGTGGCATCCTCTATAATGTCAAGGGCCACAACTGCCAGTTCATCGTCATCATCTGATGATTTAGCAATGATAAGTTTGCGCTTACCTTTGCCTTGTTGTTGTTCTTTCCCTTTTATTTTCTTCTGGGCTGTTGCTATCTCATATAGAACCTATATGTTAGTTTTCTTGGCTGGTCCTCAATGTGAATGTTGGCTTGACTTCCCATAGTCTAATAAACCCAATTGTTAGCTAGCTTGGTTGAGTTGCCTGATAAACCCAGCATTGTGATGGTTTGGTTGAGTATCTTCATAAACCCATTTGTTAGTTAGCTTAAATGTCTGCAGTCTAATAAACCCAACCATTAGTTGGCTTAGCTGAGTAGCCTAACAAACCTTTAACCTAGTAGTGTATTTTCTTGTTTGCATGCATCTTGATAAACCCAATTGTGTATTGGCTTGGCTGGAAAGTCTGATAAACCTGACTGTAGGTTGGCTTGATTGTGTTCGATATGTTTTGGCTATGTGTGACCTTGTTGTTCCCTAGTTCCTTGGGGAAATCATGCCCAGCTCGGGAATGGAAGTTGTGTTGAGATATTGATGAACGCAACTAGCCTATGGTTGGGTGGAACATTGCAGCGACATAACTAGTTGTGGGACAGCTTCATATTCAAGATAAGTATTCTCTGTTGTATTATTTCTGTAATGTATTTGCTTATGAATGTACTGAATATGTTGAATTCTTATTAATGATTTAAGAAGAGTTTATTGTTGTTAAATTTCCCTGCATTGTGCATCTATATATGCCTTGTGTTTTTCCATTGCATTTTTCCTAAGTTCGTGGAGGCTAGAAGCTTGGTTACAGAGTCAGAATGCATTTGACTTAAGCATTTCCACACCCTGAAATATTCCTACAGAAGGCAAAAGGTGGAAAGAGAAAAAGTAATAAGGAAAAATGTTGGTTTTTCGCACCCCGAAATCTTCCTACATAAGGTGGAAAGTGGGAGGCAGAAAGAGAAAAAGTAATAAGGAAAAATATTGGTTTTTCGCACCCCAGAATTTTCCTACTGAAGGTCGAAGGTAGAAGCAGAAAAAGAGTCGAAAAATCTAAGGTAAAAATATATTTTTTTCTGTACCCCAGAATCCGTTGCAGAAGGCAGAAGGAAGGGGGTGGAAATTGGAAAATAGAAAGAGAAATGAGGCCAAGTGTTGGTTTTCCGTGATCCGGAGTTCGCCCGCAGAATGCGGAAGGTGGAAAGTGGAAGGTGAACAAGTAAAGGCATCATTTTGTTGAGTTTCTAATTCTTGAATTCCGCATCGAAAGGAAGAAGGAAGAATGCGGAAAGTAGAATTTGGTTAATTGATTTCGTCATATTTTAAGTTCTGATCCCCGAAGTCCATAGCAAAATGCAGAAAGAGGAATGTGGAAGGAAAAAAGATAATAAATGACTCCGTCGAAATTTGAGTTTCCGCTATCCAGAGCCTGTTGTAGAAAGCAGAGGTCAAAAAGAGAGAAACTGAAAGATAAAGTAGTTTATTCATGCATTTCCACTACCCAAAGTCAGAAGGTTGAAAGTCTAAAAGCCAGAAGGCAGAAGTCGAAAAAGATAGTTTTAGTGTGAAAATTACTTTTCTGGTTGCAGAGTGGATTTTTCTATTGCGGAATGACTATTACAGTGGTGTTTATGCCTAAGAATGAATGTTAAAGGATTTACATGACCCATGACTATGTTTGAAGAGAAAGAAATAATAAATTTTAAATTATTACACATATCAGTAAGGTGTATGAGCACTGGCTACATGGACATTGTGGTATCAGAGCAAGCAGTAACGTCATGTCCCTCCCTTGCATGATGATGAAGAGGGGAGGGTATGTGAAATTGTAATTAATTTATCCCAATATCCTCTTTCTACCTTCTTGTTCATCCTCTAGATACTCTTTTAATTCGTCTCTGGCCACCAGATGAGCAAAAATATGAACTTTAGTCCTAACTAGCTTGGCCCAGATGTCTCCATGCACTTAAAATAACTTGGTACTCAAGACAAGGTATCTTTAAAATTCTAAAAAAAAATATGGATCATTTTCCCTTAAAGATATGGGAGAAACCTCCCATTAGTAACTTCTCCCTTTCAAGGCATATATCTCTTGTCGAGAAATCATATTAACACAAGTGGAAATAAAATTTTGTTGGAATGAAACTAACTGATTAACCTTATGAGGGAACGAAAGATGTTTCTTATACCTAGAAATCAGAGGTACAACGGCCTAAGGCTCACTGTGAATCCACAAAGTGGAACTGTCCGAATTCCTGTCAATGGTTTGAGAAGCATCCCACCAGTGCATATGATTAGTGACAAAAGAAGTGAATTCCCTCAGATGGATATCCCCAATATGAGGAAATGGGTAAGATTGAGATTCCATCAAATAGGTCATCTCATGTAAGTACAATTCGCATAACAAATTTTGTTCATAAAAATCGCTCTGGGTGAAAGATTCTAGGAATTGAGGGGTTGACATAATTTTTGAAGTTCTTCCTTCTTTTAAAGCCATTATTTTGAACAGAGTCATATGTTCAAAGAGAAACACAAGGCAGGATGGTGATGGAGCTCTACAGCTCAACAATTCCTAAGTTAAGGTGTAAATTTGTTCTTTTTCTTTTTGCATGGACTTGTACTTCCTTAACTCTTTTAATTCCTCCTGTATTTTCTCCCAATGAATTTTCTAGAAGACAAATTCCTCGCCCACTTTTCCCTAAGTTCCTGAATAGTCTTATTATGCTCAGATAGAGAAATCATTCCTTTATCATATTGACAAACATGATATTTCCATTTACTCACCTCAAGCTTCAACAATGAAATATCTCTTTCCATCTCTTGATTACCTTCATATGTGACCGATTTTAGCGACTCTAGAGCTTCCTCTTGTGTTGTTGGTTCTTTTTTTCAGCAGCCTCTATTTATGTTGTTGCTTTTCAAGTTTTAGTAGCTACTGTTGCTTCATAGATTTCAGTAGTTTCTACATATTTAGTTTGAATTGTTGCTTCATAAGGTTCAGCAACTTTGGTTTGAATTGTAGCTTCAACAACTATTTTTAAGAACACTGGTTCTTGTGTAACAGCGTTCAGTTCTTGCACTCTTTTCCTCAATAGCTTCTATCTAATTTGTTGCTTCAACAACACACTTTAAGAATGTTGTTTCTTGTGTTTCAGCATCAGGTTTTGTTTCCATCCCTTTGGGCCACTGAGATTGCTCCAAAACTATTTTCGTGTCACATGATTGTTGTGCTTGGTAAGAAGGTAAATTAGTTTCCTCAAAACTACTTTCATATGGAAGCAATTCAATGCTCCCTTACTATTGAGGCTGCATTGCCTCATCCTCTTGTTATTCCTAATTATGAATCATATCCACTTCTAGCCTTGTTTCCCTTATTGATTCTACATTTGGTGTCGAACCTCTTCCTTGGCTTGAACATGCCAATTTCCAATCTAATACTTCCATCTTTACAACCTTGTACCCTAGAAATTTGAACAAATACCCACATTCAGAACATGAAAGTTCCTCATTCTCTGAAATGGAAGGTAGGTTTCCCAACTGATCAGCAACTTCTGCCAATGTTTCTAAGTTTCACGTTTCCTTCTTTTTACTAGCTTCCTTCCACCTTTGTAACTCTTCTCTAAGTTCCTGCACATCCTCCTTCAACAACTCATTTTCATACAACAAATTATCCAACTAGGGTTGGCCTTCATTAGGTTCTTGTGGATCAAATAATTCCATAGGTATATTTCCCTCTGGATCATGTGTTTCAGCAACTAACCTAGGCCTTAAAATGGAGATTTCAACATTCGTTGTCTCTGTTGCCAAAGAAGCTTTGGTTCACCTTATTTTTGTAAGACCAGATGATTATCCTTTAATAATTGATCTTTTCTTCTCTTTGTGGCATAAGAAGGATAGAAACCTCTCTTGCTTCTTCCAAGGTTTATCCTCCCTCAATTATAGTTCCTCTTATCTTATAGGATGATTCAATGTAAAAAACTTGAGGGTTTATTTCTTGAAAATCTCGTGTTCCTTGAAATCCTTTCTCTTCTACTGCTGCATTCACAGCTCCAGCCTTTGATGTCACTGCTTCTGCAGATGTTCCAACTTCTACTTCTGTTGTTGTTGTTGCATCTGCTAATGACACAATCTCTTCTACTCCCACCATCACCCCATCGATTTATTATATCGAGATTTTTGCTACTGCAACTTCCCCTGATTTTTCTTCCTGGACATCTCCACCTTCTTCTAAATCTTCACCCTTCTCCCTAGCTACATCTGAGGAGCTTTGCTCAACCTCTCTTTTTCCAATGCTTCTTGTTGCAAGTTCTCGATGTACTCCAGCTCCTCCAATAAATTTCTCCCATGTCTGGTTGTGTCATGCTAAGGTTATTTGCACTAGTAGTTTAATTAACCCATGGTTTATTACAGAGCACAATGGGTTCCTAGATGTTTTATCATAATGTGCCATGTTTTGCAGAGTTCGTAAAACATAAAATGACATGTGTAACAATCTACGATGGCCTAAATGGGAAAGCGGGAAGAGATCATAAATATACATAGTTATGTATCTTCCTTCGCAAGTAATGTACATTTTTAGAAAAATGGAAACATGGTCCCAAGTTCTTGTTAATGTTTCGAGTGTTATTCCCCTAGACCTCAATTCCACCTTATCTCTTGCTGCAAGGAAGTCTTCTACTGCTGTCAAGTTGTGTCTCTTCTAGTAAAACCATATATTCCCAATTCTGGGAAACCTTGTGACTTCTGTCAAATCCTGTTCTGATACATATATTCTTAGTCCTCTGATTTCTGAATGGCCTCTGGTCAAATTCATGGAGAATTGGAATGTCGTTTCCTCATGAAAATCATTTAGTATTTGAATTTATTTGATCCATCTAGCTTCTCGAAAGATGGAAAAGACTCCCATGTTTTTACGCAGGGTGTCTAAATTATTGGGTTCATATCTTACTGGAGGACCCATATTGTTTCTCCTTTTCTAGCTATGATGGTGAATGTAGAATCTTATAGTATAATCATTAGAGTTGCAGCAATCGAACACAATTAATGGATAGATGGGGTTCTTGTTGATAATTTTAAAAATTTTGTGTGGTTCAGAACAATGATATTTGAATGGGTTACTGTACGAGTTGAACAGGACAACGGTCGTTAAATAAGTGTAGGGAGAATATTGACATGCTTCAGTTAAAGATTGATTGGCTAAGGGAGGCTGACAAGGATTAAAAAGGTAGAATATAATCATTATTACCATATCAGTCCATTCCTAACCATACTTATAATAAAAAATTGTACCTTGCCATCATCGTACCGAGCCTTCATCTTTGCGATATGGATTCCTTTGATGCTGAAACAATCAAGAGGAACAAAATTACATGCATGAAGTCGTAGAATAAAATGATTGTCATCCAATGAGCAGATTAAACATGCTTGTGCTAGCATTATTTTCCTAGGCACGTGGAGAAACTACAGCAAGGCGGTGAATCTTTGGAAAAATCTCATCATAAAGTAGAAAGATTTGGTTGACAATCCACCCAATATGCAATGTAATTTTAGTGATATTTTTAGAAAAAATATTGGAGGAGTTGCAGTGGAAGTTGGCGAAAAAATGGCGGAGTTGTAGCGAAAAAATAACCAATTTAGTGAGAAAAATAGCGGAGTTGCAGCGGAAAAATGCCAATATTAGTGAGAAAAATAGAAGAGTTGCGGCAAAAAAATGGTCAATTTAGTGAGAAAAAGGGCGGAGTTGTAGTGGAAAAATTCCTAGTTTAGTGAGAAAAATAGCAGAGTTTCAATGGAAAAATGGCTAGTTTAGTGAGAAAAATAGCGGAGTTGCAGCAGAAAAATGTCCAGTTTAGAGAGAAAAATAGCGGAGTTGCAGCGGAAAAATGGCCAGTTTAGAGAGAAAAATAGCGGAGTTTCAACAGAAAAATGGCCAGTTTAGTGATAAAAATAGCGGAATTGTAGCGAAATATAGCGGAGTTGCAGCAGATAAAAATAGGCAGTTAATGGAGTTTCTGCTGAAAAAAAAATTAGGTAGAACTTTGGTAAAAGCATGGGAAATGACAAACTTTTCAACAGAGTTCTGCAATTTTGTGCACTTTTTCTTTCAAGGAGTATTTAAAATTGAGAAGAATCATCCAGAATCCTACAATCACTTAGCCCATCGTGAGTGCTTCCTTCTGAGTGAACCTTCGTGTGAATTCCTGTACACAATTCTCAAAAACAACAAACTAATCATATCTTTAAAAAACAAAGGAAATCAAACGATCTCTTTATATGCAATTTTATATGTGGAATTCGCTGTAGATTTTAATAATTCTCATAAACAGGGGAAAAACCTTGTTCATGTACCAATTGACAATTTGTGTAAACAACAACATGAGAGATAAATGCATCCTTTAAGATAGGCTTATGATAAATCCATAACTGATGACCATTCATAAGCAGAGGTGCCTGATTTTCATCAATAGTGGTTAAACGGACAGTTCCATTGTTGAATACCTTATCTAGTCTATAGGGTCCCATCCATATTGTGCGTAACTTTCCCTGGAAATCCCTTTTGAACCATGAATCATATAGGAAAGCCCAATATCCCTCACAAAATACCTTTTTCTTTATAAATTTGTTATTCCATTTGAAGCACTGTTGTTGAATTAATGTTGTGTGATGTACATCCGTAGTGCGATTTTCATCTAATTCATTCAATTGATTCAATCGGTTCTTCTGAGCTTCCGTTAAGTCAAGGTTTGCCTCTATAGTTATCTTTAGGGTTTTGATTTCGAATTCAATAGGGAAAACAAAATTCTTTCCGTACACCATTTCATATGGGGAGAAACCTGTAGTGTTGCACCATGTAGTACGATAGGACCATAATGCTTTTGGAAACCTTTCAGCCCAATCCTTATAGTGGCTCTTCACTGTTTTTGTAAGGATTTCCTCGATTACCTTATTCGTGCTTTCCACCTCGCCATTGGCTTGTGGATGATATGGTGAGGTTACTCAATGTTGAATATGGTACTTATGAAATAAGGTTTCCATTTTATGGGACAAAAGTTGTGGTCCTCCATATGTTACTCTCTCTTTGGGTACTCCAAAGCGGGTGACGATCTCTCCATATAAGAAATCTATCACAGCTTGATCATTGGATTTTACCAAAGCCACAACCTCCACAAACTTAGTCATATAATTAGTGCAAAATAAGATATAAAACCTATCGTTTTGATGGAGGGTTGATATTCCCTACAAAATCCATATCCCATATGTCAAAAGGTTCAACCACTAATTGTGGTTGAAGTGGCATTTCATCCAATTTGTTCGGCTGACCCATTCTTTGGTAGCGGTCACGAGCTTGAGCATACTTCTTCATGTCCTAAAACATGGTTGGCTAAAAATACCCAATCCTTAATGCCTTGTGACAAGTTCTCTTATCAACAAAATCCCCCCACATGGCTCATCATAGTAGGCCTTCAAGATGTTGTGAATCTTGTCTTCCCTAACACAATGTATGATTTCCAAATCAAGCCCTATGTAGAATATATGAGCTCTGATCTAGAAGTATTCTGCACTCTGTTGTATGATCCTTCTCCTTTCTCATTTTGATAAGTGCGCTGGAAGTATACTATGTAGCCAAATAATTAGAAATGTCCTCATACCATGTGGAATAAGCTGACATTGGGCACAAGTGTTCATCAGGAAAGGAGTCTTCGACTGGTGAATCATCATCATTATGAGTTAGTTGAGAAAGGAAATCTGCAACCACATTTTCCTTTCCTGGTATGTCAACAATGGTTATATCAAATTATTAATTCGGTTGCAACAATCTTGAGACAAAGCACACACTCACAAGAGATTCAAGACAAATTGGGCATTAAATGATGTAACAGTACTGCAATAGGAGGTTGTAACTCTATATATTCAATAATAGAATGAATGATACAATACAATGTCAAGCAAAATGATGAATTCCAAGACAATTCGAATCCACTAAGAGGTCATTCAAATTGCATGGATGGGTGTAGCTTAACTGACTATTAGCCAACAATAGACACGCTTAGTTAACCACTGAACTCACCATAACTAAATCTCACTGATTCCTAACTGAATTGGAGTGCAATAGATGACTGATTCTAACTCAATGTCACTCAAACACATGTCACTGCATGTCAATCAGTAGGTGGTAGCGCATCATTAACTCCAGTTAGCTTCGATGAAGTTAACTAGAGTGATACTGCTCATTAGAAGTGGTTGGAGGCGCATTAACTCACTCTAGTTCATCCCAATCATCCCAAAATAGACAATTGCATGATGGAGGAGCCTTCACAACTCAGCTTAACTGATTATTAGGTGAAACGACAATCAGTTAGCAATTAGGTGCACTTATGACACTTAGATCACCCCATAATTGCTCCATGTTTGAAGGAGGAAGCCCAATTATCCTCCCCGATTGAAGGAGAAGGCTTAGTTGGCCTCCTTGATTGAAGGAAGGCATGGGTGTGCTCATGTTGATGTCATGGTGTTCTCATTGGATACCTATTGATTCAATTAAACTTAGGATAGTGGGTAACTAGGCCAAAATTGACCAAATAAAGTGTGTAAGTTGGATAATGACTCCAACACCCCCCCTTAAGCTATACTCAGGAGGATTAAAAATAAAATGCATGAAATTCTAGGGCCCCGACAACAAAGGCCATAGGCCACCCTCTACAAAAATGTTTCTCTAACAATGCTCAAAATAAAATCTAAGTGAGGAAAGAGGGAAAACCCAGTGGGAAAAACCCCCCCTCAAGCTGAACACTGAAGAAGTACTCTGATCCCCTTGATGAACTCACCCCCAACCATTAATAGAGGTAAGTAAACTTTTTCTCTGTAACTCTCTTGGTGAATATATCCACAATATGCTCATCTATAGGGCAGTATTGCAGAACAATGGTCTTGTCATGCACCAACTCCCTAATGTAGTGCATGTGTATCTCAACATGATTGGTCCTCTTCCTAGTAACTAGATCTATGGAGATATTAATAGCACTTTGATTGTCACAAAATATGACTATGGACAAAGTACTACCAATCTCAAACTCTGAAAGAATGCCTTGCAACCAAACAGCTTAGATGCAAGCATTCACTACTCCCCTATACTCGACCTCTACTTAAGACAATGCAATGGCAGCCTACTTTTTTCTAGAACAAAAAATGGGGCCACCACCAAAATTAAATACATACCTAGAAGTGAATTTCTGATCTATGGAATCCCCTGCCCAATCTGAATCTGTATAACCAGCCAACTCTAGCTCAGAATCTACAGCATAGTGAATGACGTAGGATCTTGTGCCCTGAATGTACTAAAGGATCCTCTTGGCTTCCTTCCAATGAAGCTCATGAGGCTGTTGCATGTATCTTGATACAACATTTATAGCATAACAAATACTAGGCAGTGAATGAGTCAAGTAAAGCAAGCTACCAATCAGATGGTGGTAGATAGTGCAATCCATGGGTGGAGTGGATTTTCCCTGTTCAAGGTTGATCCCTGAGAGGAAAGGATATTGGGAAGCCTTTAATTCAGCCATGTTAAACTTAACTAACAGGTCTGAAATGTATTTAGAATGAGTTACCATTATCCCATCAAAGTCTTGGGATATTTCAAGCCCCAGAAATTGCTTCAAGAGCCCCAAATCGCTCATCTCAAATGCATCATGAAGAGCAGTTTTTATGAAAGAAATGGAAGCAAGTGTGCTTCCTATAATCAAAATATCATCAACATATAAAACAATGATAAGTAAATTACCATCATACTTATGTATATACACATTTGGATCATATTTACACCTTTGGAAGTTTTGTGAAAGCAGAAAGGCATCCATCTTGGCATACCATGATCTTGGGGCCTGTTTCAACCCATATACCGATTTCTACAATTTGCAAACCAAAGCAGGATCTAATGTGTACCCATTGGGATGATTCATTTATATCTCCTCATGAATCTCTCCATGTATAAAGTAACACTTGACATCCATATGATGCACCTCCTAGTGCTTGGATATCGCAATGGCCAAAACTAGGCGGATGGAGTCCATCTTAGGCACCGGTGCAAAGGTCTCGTGATAGTCCACACCTTCGACCTGGGAGAACCCTTTTGAAACTAGCCTTGCCTTATCGTTATCGTTATCATTGAATCTCATCGTTATCGTTATCATTTTCCCCTATTACTACTTCACGGTCATCATGATGATGTTTGTTATTCATGTTTTTCTCTTCCTCTTGCTTCTCTTGCTTCTTCTAGTATTCAAAATCCTGTCGAAATTACAACCACTATTCTTTAGTAACCTCCTTCCCGTTGATCCAATAGACCTCTTCTGGTCCACCTACCCCCACAGAACTTCCCCTATCCTCTGGATTTCACTCCGCATGGATACTATATGGGGTGGTAGCTTCTACCGCTCTCTCCACAGTTGATATTAATGACTCCATCCTAAGAAGAATAGGGCTTATTCTTATAGAATATTTTCTACGATATAGGGCTCTAGTAGAAGAATCAGCCCTTGCGATTAGCTCATCAATGAATGTATCTCTTCCTAGGCCTCGTTTATAGCCACGGCCTCTCCCATGGAACGACACCAAAATTTTGGTCACTCTATATACTCATTAAGTTTCATAACAATCAGAGTGCTCAATATCAATTGTCAACCCAAGGAATTCTATTTATTTCAAAGGTAACTAGCAAAATATATGCATAAACATTTCAGTAGTTGATTAATGAAATACAAATCATTCAATCCTAATCAATACTCAGTCAACTCATCTTCCTGAAAAAACCAAAGTTAAATTATCAATCTAAGAACTTAAAGGACTTATGATTGCTACAATATCAATCCTGTTTTTTATGGTTTAAGAATGAATCAATATAGAATTACTTTTCCAAGAAGTTAAATCCTATTTTACCAAACCAGAACAATCATAGACCATCAATCAAAATAGCCAATTCTTAAAAGCAATGATCTATCTAATTCAGTAAACTCTAAGAAAGATAGATGACAATACTACACAGGTGTTGAGCACAACTGTAATAGCTATGAATAATTAAAACACTTTGCATAAAGAAAAGGATTATCGTACATAGTCAACTGTCACACTAGACTATTACAGCAATCCAATGGAAAATATGATCATGCAATTGTTTAATAAATGTTGTTGCAGTTTTCTATGAATGCATCCAACAAAAATCCCACACCAAACAGAAACAACTAGCTAAAACATCTACTACTACCAACAACTGTGTAAGAAGGGGCCCTAGCCTTCAAACAAAGATGTTGTTAATGGCTTAACAATATCTAAAACAAAATAGTATTGATAATCGCTCCTCCTTTATTAAAATGATCAAAGTATAGTTACAATCTCCTCTATTATGACTTCTTTCAAATTTCCAACCCCTAGCTTCAATTTCCTGTTCATGCTTATACAGAAATGGAACAGTTCAGTTACATTAATATCAGGAAGCCATGAAGATCTACTATCTCCAGGATGTCAAATTAAATAAGAACAATTATGGCTATTATTACATTACATAAAACCAATTTATGATAATGAATGAACTTTTAATTTGAACTGTTTCACAAGTCGAACGTGTTCCAGCTAATGAGGAAATATGCTTGGGCAGTTTCAGCTAGATGCATGGAAGGACATCCAAACTTCTCTCATCAATAGATCAGACCAGATCATCAAATGGGAAACTGACGCCATGCATTACTCATATCCAAATGCAGCGAGCTGTTACACTTGGGACACCTGGAGATTCTAAACCTTTCTTATAAACCAATAACTAATCAACACGAATAAAAGATAAAGTTCATAATCATAAGTATAATCAAGCATTAATGAAACAAGTAGTAATCATTTATAACTTAGGAATTCATGCTTGTTCTTTTGGAAAAGGTAAGGACATGGTTGTAAATGGGAGGCAAAATCAGGGGGAAAGGGCTAAATAGGATAAGGCAAAAAGGGCATTTCTATAACCCAACAATTTTGTGATTTGAGCAATTGACCATATTTATATTAGACTAAATGGAAGATTCTAAAACCACCCAAATGATCTAAATTACCATTTAAACAAAAAAAGATATGGTTTCAACAATTTCTTGTATACTGGATTCCAGCGACTATGAGGCATTTTGGTTATTCGATATACTACTCTAGACACCATTATCGATTGATTTGACAGTAAAAGAGTGACATTCAGTGTTGATCACAAATGAATATGTCACCACCTTTCCATTTGAACAAATATGTCACCACATTTTTGTATTTATTGCGTGTCACCAACCCGCGACTCCAACTCCCCACTATTTCATTATTGTTTCTACACACTACATTCTCAATGTCCAAATTTGGAAGGGAACCTAAATATTTGGTGATTATCTTTGCACGTAAAAACATGCATCAAGAGGTAGGAATTTACACTGTCTTTTTGGATGAATTTACGAATTAGGCGCCTATTCAAAAGCTCCCGACAAATGGTGACCTCAACATGGGCAATGCATTTCCCTGTCAAAATAGTACTTGTCTCCATCAGTTCATAGGAGGCAAGCATATGGAGGATTCGAGCTAGATTCAGGATACATTGAATGATTCATGAGTATTAATTAGGCATTGGAGGATAATATGGGAACCTGGTCTGATGACTATATGTTATTTTATTCACCATCTCTAGTGGGATAATCAGACTCTGGTAACCTGGCTCTCCTTGTGCATGATCTCAACTAATACATGGCATCTAGTTCTGAGTTAGTTTCTCCTAGTCAATACTTGTATCGCCGACTGGAACTAGAAATCAGAGAGATTCATATAAATGTTCACGACCAGAAGCGGTTTTTGTAGAGACTCGATGATGATGGGGAAATCGTCTTGCAAGGGTTGATGAATACATGTTGCATATTCACGAGGACTTATTCACCTCCCTCACTCAGAAATAATAGGCCCTGATTACCAAGCACGCTGAATTGGAGCTATAGTTTGATATATTGGAGCTCCAGGTGAATAGACTGTCTTTGGAAAGGAGGAATGCACGAGTAGCCCAGCCAGCTTCTCCAGACCCTTCCCCTCATCCTTCAAAAAACTGAAATTGTTAATTCTGGGTTCTAGTTATTTTGAATGTCTATAGCACCAGTAGTCTATTTACATTCGTAGCTACGTTATCTTATAACTATTATGTTTTATGTTTAGGCTTGTCTCTATGGTAGAATTTTAGGTTTTGGACAAGTAGATCTCATTGTTGTTTTGAAACTATTGTATGGAATTTGAAAAAAAAAATCATGATGTAACTCTCCATTTACATTTGTATCTATGTTAGTTGATAACTGTTATGTTTTATGTTTTATGTTTTATGTTTAATGTTTAGGATTCTCTCTATGCAATACTTTCAGGTTTTGGACAAGTAGATCTCATTGTCATTTTGAAACTGTTGTAGGGAACTTGAAAAAAAAATTTCATGATGTAACTATGTGCTTACATTCACAGCTATGTTAACTGATAATTGTTATGTTTTATGTTTAATGTTTAATGTTTAGTATTTTCTCTATGGCATACTTTCAGGTTTTGGACAATTATATCTCATTGTCGTTTTGAAACTGTTGTATGACATTTGAAATAACCTTTTTATGTAACTATGCCAACGGTTCCACCATTGTTTATTTAATATAAACAATATTTGTTTCTGTAAAATATATATATATATATATATATATATATATACTAACTAATTCATAAAAATAAATGCAATTAAAGTGGAACTTATAATTGCCCAAGTGCTAACTGTATACCCCCCACCTAAACAGCCCTAACTATGAACAACTGGTGTTGTAACCTTAGTAAATTATAAGCATATTGAATAAGTTGCAATTATTTGGATCATTTATAGTTTAGTTGTAAGTGTTTTTGTATTTACATTGTCTAGTTCTATCATTCAAAGTAGGATTTAAAAAAAAAAAATGATTTGCACACTTTCTCCACTACTAAATCAAATTACCTAAGATGGTAAAGGAACTCAAGAAAAATATACTGTGATCTAACAAGAAATTAAATAAAATATAGGACTATCATTTCAAATATGAATAATGGTTCCACTATTATGAAACAAGACACTCTACACACCCTCTAACTATGACAACGTGCTAATATATAACCCCCACCTAAACACCCTCTAACTATGACCAAGTGGTGTTGTAACCTTAGTAAATTATGAGCATCTTGAAGAAGATGCAATTCTTTTGGATCATTTTGTTGGAGTCATTTTCCAACCACACATAATTATTTTCCTTAATTAGCCTAATTTACCACTTATCCTAAGTATTTGACTCAAACATGTGACTTCACCATCAGCATCTCATCACGTTCAGTGATCTGGATCTCCTCCTTCAATCAGGGAGAAAATATGGGGTTGATATGTTTGAATTATCCACCCCACTATGTCAACTGAAAAATACTTCACCTACTTTTAAGTTAACTGGAGTGTTGAACACGCCTTTCTCATTATTTGACCTAATTTTGATCTAAATGCAGTTAACTGGAGTGTTAAAGGCGCCCTCACCTAATTTTGGTGGCTCAGTTTAGTTTATCCCAGCTAACTGAAGTCAAATAGCAGCCTCCACCTACTTGTTGTCATGTAGTTGAGTTCTGCTCAGTTAGACTCAGTCTAAACTGCCTCTGAATCTATTAGAGTCAATTATGTTTGAGTTAAGTGGTTAACTGATGTGTCGAGTGGTGTTAACTGACAAGTAAGCCACTCTCATGCACTCAATTCGAATGAGCTCTCTTGGCTTCAAATTGCTTGGCTATTCATGCCATTGTATTGCATTGTAATCTATCTCTTCTAATTAATGATTAAGAAATACACAACTGCAATCTTTTTGCACTGTTTCTAGCATTCATTGAGTAAATTGGTCAGTATCAATTTGTAGTAACTTTTGTGTTGATTCTAATATTGATGTGCCTCAATTGTATATGGTATCAGATCCATGTCAGGAAAAGGAATCTCTTCTATAGAGTTTTTGATGGATCTTTGATGAAGGGTGAAAATCTGAAGTTGCTATACAATTTTTTCAGAATCAGTCACACTGAAAATTCAAGATCATCAAACTTGACAACAACAAAAATTGTAAAAACTCACAGGGATGTTACTTGCATTGTCCTCTTCAAAAGGGTAGTTTTATTTTGTATGATAAGAGTCACATTTGAAAGAAATAGGTGGACACAAACATGTGTCAATAAGAAACGATTTTTTAAACATATGTTAAATTTAAAAAAATAATAAAAAATAGTGTTTAGGTTTGAAAATCCTCAACATATAGTCCATTGCAAAGTAAAATATGTGTAGAATATGAATGTACATTTGGTTTTTGTAAAATTAATAACCATCTCTAAAAAAAATGAAGGGCACACAGGTCACTCATTATCCAAACCTAAAAACTTAAAGTATATGTCGTTGGTGCATGTTAAATTTGTCCTACTATATGTCCATAAACAAATTTCAAAAAAATACAAGTATGAAGCTAATAGAATTCTCTAAGACTCTTGTGTTTACATCAAGGTGAAATTAATAAGTGGGATATGGGTTTGAAAGGATTTAATTTGAAAAACATAAATTTTTGTAGCTTTTGTCAAAAATAGGCAAAAAGTGTATACCAACTTCTTTTTTTCACCCTGAATATTAAGCAAAATTGCTCAAAAATATTCCAACACTGCACCAAAAGTGGAGAGTTTTCCACATAAGTCCTGGAATATTAACCTTGCTCCCTCTGTATTATGTCCATAGAAGTCTATCCAGGCATGGAGCAAATCCAAAAGTGCAGGTTGTTCCACCTTATTTTGTTCGTTTTTTGTGATTGCGGGTATCTCATAATCTCCTATTGCATTCGCTGCAGTTGGAAAATTGACTCTTCCTCTAGAAATATTCTCACTCCTTTCAACTATCATCAGTGGAAAAAGGGCACAGAGATAATATTGTGCTCCAAGGGACTCTTCACAGTCACCATGCGCACGGAGCTAGAGCCAAATGTAGCAATAGAGAAGTCCAAATATTCGAGAAAACTTAATGAAGCATATGGTTTCCTATGGCTCTCCATTTCAAAGGATCTTCTTTTCCATATCAGTGGATTGAAGAATCCCAAAGAAGTGTGGGAACAACTTTCTAAACTCTTTGGAAAGAAAGATGATTTGAGATCCTATCAGTTGGAGTGAAGCAGACAAAGACTTCTAAACCCACATGATTCACATTTTAACCCACAATGATTACTCAGTTGAGTAATCAACCAATGGAAAATAATTCCATATTGAAATATTAAATAAATATTAATGATGAATGATGATATATTACAAAGTGAGTGCCATATATATATAAATTGGAAAGGCACTTTGGATACCATCCATGAAAGGATGTGTCATTTTAGAATAGTTTACTAATAACTATTTATTAATTATTAATTATGAATATCAATATGTATTAATATTAATAATTCATATTGATATATATATATTGTTTGTTAAACTAACTAAGAGAATTATTTACTATGGTCTCGGAGAAGTAAATGGAAGGAAAAAAATGGGAGCTCTACACGGTGCAGGAGGTAGGTTTTGATCAGTCGGGCCTATGCCTGTGAGCTGATCTACCCCTGACAGGACTAGGATAGGATGTTAGAATCTTGAAGGCGCGTTTTACACTTGTTTCACCTCACACTCCCCGATGTATGATTTGCACACGTTTTTGATGCTAAGGAAAGTGACGGTGGGGATTTCCTGTTCGAGGTAACTTCTTGTTTTTACCTGCAATTGGTGTGGATTGACAGGGTTTATTACCTTGGCTGTATTGACCGAGGACTTTTGCATGGGAATCAGTTGGGAGTTACCATCCATTACTATTACCCTTGTTCTGATTTCAGCCCTTGTCGGCGATCATCATGGGTTTGGAGGATGAGGTAGATTATTCGGCGGATCCTGTGCCGAAAGGGGTTTTTCATTATTCTTTGAGAGGTTTTGGGTTGAGCACTTCGAGTGCTAACTATTGGGGTGACGGTTTTCTTCCAGCCACATTGCAAATAGATCTAGGGGGGTCCTTCTCTCCGTCGTTATTTTTCGTCGACTATCCTATTTGTGCACAAGGGGACCCTGTGGTGCTCTCGGGGGATGGGGAAGCAGATATTTTGTGTTCTAATTCTCCTGTGGTAGGGGGAAATTCTTTGGGTGGTTGCATTAATACACTTGTTGATTTGGAGGCTATGGTGAACCCTGTGGTTTCTGTTGCTGAGGGCCTGGATTCGCATGGTGTTGAGGTTACTGAACAGGTTTTTGGGCATCCTGCTCCGGCGGCGACCGTGGAGGGGCATGTGAAAATTGAATCGGATGGTCATGCTCCCATTAGTGACTCTGGGGGTGGTTCCGAACCATTAGGGACTAGGGCCGGTGGTAGTGGTGTCAACAGGCGTCGAAAGGATTTTGTAAAGAAGAGACGAGTGGCCTGCTCATATGTGGTGGGGGAGGACATTCAGTGGTCCCAAATTGTGTAGATGGATTCCTTAACTGTGGTTGGAAAGATCATTGGGAAGAACATTTCTATTCTGATGATTGATAAGTGGATAAACTCTTCATAGGCTAAACATTTGGGGGTGATTCCAGAGCTAGAGGGCTTGACTAGGGGATGGTTTGCTCTAAACTTCACCCAACAGGAGCATGTGAATTAGGTCCTTACGAGAAACTGGTCTATCGAACAATGTCCCATTTTGCTTAAATTATGGTCACCAAACTTTGATGCCTCTCGTGAAAGGGTGGACGAAGTGCCGATTTGGGTTCGTCTTTTGGGTTTGCCGCATCAATATTGGTCTGAGGAACATTTTAGTTGTATTGGCAATATTCTAGGTACTTTTCTGGAGGTGGATATGTCTTACAAAGTTACTAAGCTGCGCAGGGTGGCCTAGATTCTTATCAATATCAATGTGCGCGAGGGTTTGTATGAAGAAATTCACTTGTCATGGGGATATACTTTCTTTAAGCAGCGGTTGGATTACAAAAATATCCCTTTTTGTTGCCGCAGGTGTCACACTTATGGGCACCTGGCGGTGGACTGTAGTCTTGGGGTGCGCACGATTAATGATTGAGGTTCTCAGAGGGGTCATCGAGGGACTGGTTTGAGCTGTGGGGTGTCATCACCTTCCATGGGACCCTCTTAATATGAGGATGAGGAGATGCACATGGAGACGGTGGCTACTATTTCTGTTGCGGAGGAAGCAAATCATTGTTTGGAGGTTGTGGTCGTTGGGGCGACTGCTGAAGATCATCTGGGTTCGGGGTCGACTCCACCGGGTATCTCTTCCTTTGCCCCTTCTCCGTCTTTAAATGTTTCTGGGATGGACTGGATGGGGGAAAAATTAAGGAACCTTGTTATTTCTCCACTCCCTTTGGTAGACTCCACCCCTTCCACTGCTGCAATATCAGAGGAGGTTCCGCATATTTCCCTGACTCTGATGAGATTAAGGAAGGGCCCCCTACCCAACCCACCTCTGTTGTCTCTGGATATTTCCTTAGGTTGGGGAATAAAAACCCTCTTGGGGGCTTAGGAAAGGATTCACTCCCAGTGTCTTGGGGAAGCGGAGAGAAATATTTTCTGGCAAAGGCTCAGTCTAGGGCATAAAAGGACTTGACCGAGGGGAAACAATTATCTATCAAACGGGCACTTAGAGCAGTGCAAGCCCAGAAAAAGGGTCGTCGATGAAGGTTATGTCCTTTAATTATCGGGATCTGGCAGGTCCCCTTAAAAGACCTGCACTGCAGCGGGTGGTCTATTTAGAACACCCGAATATTTTGCTATTACAGGAAACGCTTGGAGGTGGTGATGTGATCAAGGAGAAGTTGGAGAATTGGTTTTGTGGCTGGACTTTTGTGACCTTGGATGTTCGGGGTCGGTCGGGGGGTCTTGCTATGGGTTGGGACACCCGTGTGGTTAAAGCCCAGAATATTTGGGGTATCGATTTGGTCTTGGGAATGACGGTGCAAGGTTTGGATCATGGGGACCCTGTTCATGTATTCAACATTTATGGTCCTTATATTAACCGCATTCCTTTCTGGGACAATATTTTCTCTCTGGATTTGTTTTGTGGGGAATTGGATGTCATTGGGGGGGATCTTAATTTTTCTTTGGGACGGGCGGAGGTATGGGGGCCTTTTGCTCGCCCGGACCTTCATATGGAATACTTTACTCAGAAGCTCATTGAGAGAAACTGGCTTGACATTGAACTTGTTAAACTGAAGCCGACTTGGCATAACAATAGGTGTGGGGATGGGTGTGTGGCTAAACGTCTGGACCAGTTTTTGGTTAGTGAGAGGATGGTGGAACACCAACACTATATGAAGTAGTGGGTGGGATGTGGGGGTCGTTCTGATCATTTGCCCATTTTTCTGGAATATCGGATTGGACCGGTAAAACCCCCCAGCCCCCTCAAATTCAATAAGACTTGGCTGAAGGATGAATCCTTTCGATAGTTGATTCTCTCCAATTGGGTCTCCTTTAATCTGGATATCAGATAGTATATGGCTTTCCAATTTGCAGAGAATTTTTCCCAATTGAAAGGGCTCATTAAGCATTGGGCGATGGAAAAGCGGAGAAGAGACGAAATTGAATTGCGGTAGATTGAAAATGATATTGAATCCATTATGGACTTGGATGATGGGGGTATGATGAATCAGGAGTCTAAGGAAATTTTGGTTGGTCTAGTGGGGCATAGGAACACACTACTGTTGGATAGGGAGGAGACTTGGTGTTTAAAAAGAAGGGCTATTTGGTTGGCTTGTGGGGATGAAAACACTAATTTTTTTCATGCCTATGCCAAGGGAAGGAAAGCTGTGAATACTATTTGGAGCCTGGTGGATGACAGAGGTCGTAGGCGAGAAACATTTGAGGAATTGGCTGAGTTTGGGGTTGAACATTTTCAAAAATTATTCAAGGCCCCGGTAGGGGCACATATTGCGAAGATCATGCAAGTTGCTCAAGTCTTTCCAAGGTTCGTAGGGGAGGAGGAAAACAATTCGTTGGTGGAAGAAGTTTCTGAAGAAGAACTGAAAGTGGATCTCTAGAGTTTTCATAAGGACAAAAGTCCTGGACCTGACGGATGGACCATCAAATTCTTTATTGACCTATATGACCTCTTGGGGACAGACATACTAAAGGTGGTAGAGGATTCTCGACTATCTGGAAGGATCCCGGCCTGTTTTAATTCGACCTTCATTGCACTTATCCCCAAGGTGGATAAACCTAAGTCACTGCATGACTTTAGACCTATTTCACTATGTAACTGTATTTACAAAGTGATATCTAAGGTTATTGCCCAGTAGTTGAAGGACATATTGTCTAAACATATTGCTAGTGAACAATTTGGGTTCCTTAAAGGAAGACAAATTCATGAGGCTATTGGTGTGGATCAAGGGGGCAATCTTGAATATCGATCTCTCCAAAGCATATGATAAGGTAAGCTGGATTTATTTACATATGCTACTAATTCATCTTGGATCTGGGATTGCTTTTGTCAGGTGGATCATGAGCTGTATAACTACTATGTCTTTCTTTGTTCTGATCAATGGGGCTGCATCCCCCTTCTTTCATGTGGAGAGAGGTTTGAGGCAGGGCTAACCTTTGTCTCCTTTACTTTTTCTGCTTGTGGCTGAAGGTTTAAGTTGTCTTCTGAAGAAAGCTCATCAAGATGGGCATTTGCTTGGTATAGCCGTTGCTCCACATCTTCAGATTACACATCTACTATTTGTGGATGATGTACTTATTTTTTGTTCAGGGACTGTTCATGATGTCAATATTATCTCTGGAATCCTTGGCCTATTCTCCTCTGCAACTGGCATGGAAATAAATGCTGGGAAGTCTTCAATGACGACACATGGTATGGATGAAGTGGAAGTAAGACACACCTCAACTCTTTTCCCATTTATTCATGTCACTCTGGATGAGGGACTAAAATATAAGGGATTTATGTTGAAACCCAACAACTATTTGAAGAAGGACTGGTTGTAGCTGATTGAGAAATTGGAGAAGCGTCTTCATTCTTGGAGCCATCGTTGGCTCTCTAGAGCGAGGCGACTCATTCTGGTTAAGTCAGTATTGGAAGCTATTCCTGTTTATTGGATGTCTCTTTCTTGGATCCCCCTGGCTACTTTGGAAAAAGCGCGTAGAATTTGTCTACATTTTTTGTGGAGTGGACACAAGGATGCTTCGGTTTCTCCATGGGTCAGATGGGAGAAGATTGCTAAGCCAAAATTCCTCGGGGGATGGGGCCTTAAAAATATCTTTCATTTTGCGAGAGCACTGGCAGCAAAAGGGGGATGGCATTTGATCCACTCAGAAAACCTGTGAACCAGGGTTATGACTAAACAATATATTGCCCCTGATTCTGTTGTAGACTGGATAAGGAATTCTCAAAAAGGACACAAGGGTGCATCAGTCATCTGGAAAGTTGTGAATAATTCCTTTGTTGTTATTGAAGAAAACCTGATTTGGAAGTTGGGTAATGGAAGGAGAGTGCGGGTGGGCATTGATCCATGGCTCGGATGCAATGGCAGATTTAGACTGTCTAAACCTATGGTGGCTTCTCTGAGGCAGCATGGTGTTTACTTTCTTTATCAGCTAGTAGCTACTATACAGGCGGTCTGTTGGTCACAGCCTTGGTGACCGGTCTCAGATTTTGTACTCAATGATCAAGAAATGATTTAACTGAACCAGTATATGGGGGATCTTTGAATAGCCATGATTAAACTTCGGGAGGCGGAGGATTTACTCATTTGAAATGGGGCCTCTAGTGGGAAGTACACTCCCAAGGAGGGGTATAACTTCCTGAGTGCACAAAATTATGGTGTGCGGACTGTGTGGTGGTGGAAAAAGATTTGGAAATTCCACTGTCCCCCCAAAACACGTCTTTTATGGTGGTCTGTCTTAGAAAATAAAGTCCATTGCTGGGAAAATATTCTTAAAAGGCATTTTATTGGGTCGAGATGGTGTGCCCTGTGCCAGAACACGGGGGAATCAACTACTCATTTATTTCTCTCTTTCCCATATTGTGTGGAGGTGTGGGGGGAATCCTGCGCACTACTAGGATTGGATCCGGTGTGTCGATGGGAAGGGGCCACTATCATGCTGGCCTGGGAATGTTGACGTAGAATGGGTTCTTCGGATGTTATGACTGTTCTTCCTCTTCTGGTGACTTGGGGTATTTGGTTGGCCAGGAATAATCTTGTCTTCTCTGGGAAAGAATGTACACCAGCTATCATGGCTGGGTTGGTTTGTGGGATTGCTACAGCACTTCCAAAACACTTGAAAATTAAAAAATAGAGGGAGGTACTAACGCTTGAGATTGATCGGTCTACCCCCTGGGGTTTCTTTGATGGTGCCTCGCAAAACAATCTTGGTGGAGGCAGTGCTATTTTAAATCTGGATGAGAATCAATCCTTTGAATTGATCTCTGGCTTGGGGGAGGGTAGTAACAATCAAGCTGAACTTTTAAGCCTACAATTACTCCTCATATTTGCAGCTGAGAAGGGGTGTAGAATCATTAAGATCTTTGGTGATTCCTTAAATGTGATCAATTGGGTTAAAAGAATTCAAACTTGCAGCAATCTTCTGTTATACAACATTTTACTTACTATCTGGGAAGTGATGGAATCCTTTGATCTAATTTCATTCATACATGTATACAGGGAGAACAACTGCCAGATGGACACTACATCGAAGGCGAGGCTCCTGCTAGATCCAGGCATGTGGAAGGTTAAGGAACGGATAGGAGATGAAGCGTTTGAATACTACCATCGCCCTTTTTTTTATCTGGTCGTGACTTAATGTTTTGATGAGGGGGCCTATGTCTCTTTCGGACTCTGTTTATGTTTTCATCTGACCGTTACTCTTAGTTATTTTGCTGAGACTATATCAAACTGCTACTTGCATATATTTTCAGCTTCTTTTCATGATCGATTATGACTGGATGAGATGTTATATTTTTTTGGAGTGGGCAGGGCCCCTTTTTTTTGGTAACATTTGTATGTTTTTTTCTAGAAATCTGATGGATGGATCAGATTGGTTATCATGGACTTGTTTATCAGTCATGATTGGTGATTTAGAATATGCATTGCATATCTACAAACTGTAATTTTGTCTCTCTACGGATGATATAAAATTATGCTTTTTTTCCCTTGGAAAAAAAAATATATATTGTTTGTTGTTATTATTTAAGTTTGTTACATTGCCACTCCCTTAGAAAGGCTTTGTCCTCAAAGCCTTATAATGTTTCTGCATCATTTTTTGTGGTGTCACAGCTGACGAAACATGTCGATACGAACTACTAAGAGTTGAGCACAACTTCTGATATGTGGATGAATCAATCCATCCCAAATTGATTTGTTGTGGACTGTTGGCATTCCATACTAATCTATTGTTAGGAAATTTGATCACATTGGTACTGCTATCTTTTGACATTTCCCACTTTTTAGAATATCTATTTTTATGGTTGGGGTGTCGATATGGAATTTTCACAATGTCATTGTCTTTTATGAGTGTCATTTTTTTAGCATTGATCTGAGTAGAAAGTTGTGTTTTCATCTCTTGAGGTTTTAAGGTTTCGTTCTGTGTCTTTTCCAACTTGTTTTCTAACTACATGTTATCATTTTGAAACTTCTTAATCACTTCTACATGTGATTTTCTGTCATCTTCAGACTTCTTAAGTTGTTTCTTAAGATCTTCATTATGCCTTCTGATACAACAATTTTCTTCATGTTTGTCTAGAAGTTTTCCTTCAATGTCTTCCATAGATTGTTCTGTCTTCCGACTACTTTTCAACTTCTTAATTTTTGTGACTAGTGTCTTGTTATGATTACCTAATATGAAAATTTCTTCAGAATGGCTTGATAAAACCTTGTTGACTTTTGTCAGTTCTAACTTATGTGTCTTCTTACTGTCATCATACTGCTACTGGAGTTTTTCTTTTTGCTGTTTATGATGACGTAACTCTGCTCCTTGATTTTCTAACCTCATCCCGACTTGCTCCAATTCAGCATCTTTTTCCATGATGAGTTTGTTTAGATGCTATATTTCTTCTTCTATTTCATTATCGCATCCATATGGTGATTTGTTGTCATTTTTTTACTTTTTGATCTGGTCTTCTAGGTTTTGATTATGAATTTTTAAACATGATATTTCTTTATCCTGATCAGATAACATTTTCTTGTTATCTCTTATGGTTCATTCTAGCTGTCGATTCTGATTCCATAAGCGGTGATTCTCATCGTCTTTCCACTCTTTCAACCACTTTTTCATCTCAACCTCAGCTTGTAGACTTTTATTGATCGCCTTGTATTGTTCTAACTCGTCCACTGTTGTTTGTAGTTGTGCCTTCATTTCCGAATATGTAGTAGCCATTGTTTGTGACTATGTTTCTACTTCACTTTTGTCTTCATTTGTTCTAGAAGGGTAGATACAAAAGCTGTAATAATTCTCAATATGTCTCTTTTGGAGAAAAAAAAATCTTCGTCTATTTCTTGTTAGGTCAAATAACCTTTTTTTTCCAAAAATAATTATTATTATTAAACTTAAGTTATATAAAATAATATATAACCTTCCAAATTCTAGTCCTTGACTTTTATTTTTTTCCAATACTTTTGTAAAATGCA
>LPNX010926977.1:355870-382308 GCA_001517045.1 Pseudotsuga menziesii
CAAATCTACACAAGGTGTAAATAATGTTGCCAAGGTCCGTATAGCTCTGATACCATTGTAACATCCATAGTTGGATATTCTCAATTAAGTAATTTATGAAATAACCCACATATTTGTAGATAATAAAATATGAATAAATTAATAGATGAATGATGATATATTACAAAGTGAGTGCCATATATATATAAATTGGAAAGGCACTTTGGATACCATCCATGAAAGGATGCGTCATTTTAGAATAATTTACTAATAACTATTTATTAATTATTAATTATGAATATCGATATGTATTAATATTAATAATTCATATTGATATATATATATATATATATATATATATATATATATATATATTGTTTTGTTGTTATTATTTAAGTTTGTTACATGGAGAATGAACTGGTCTTTCTCAATCTGGGCAATTTCGAGACCATAAATGAATTATTCACTAAGTTCAAGCATCTTGTGCTTGAATTGAAGAAATGCGGAGTTGAGAAGAAATATGACCAGCTAATTATTTCTATTCTTTCAAAGCTAGGAGTAGACTACACTGTCTTTGTCTCTACCTTCCATACTGGAAAGCTCACAATTCCAGATTGGAAGATTCCTACCTTAAATGCATTCATTGAGCATGATAAACTTGTTCAGATGGGATCCCTGAGATCCTCCAAGTATCAATATTTGTTTTCTGGAGGACCCAAAGCTTCGAATGCAAAAGGAAATCAAAATAAAGAGAAGACCAAGTTTGATGCTTCCAAGAAGAAGGAGAAATATAGAAATCGGATGAGCCCTCGGGATTGAAGAAAAACAAGCAAAGGGACAAAGAGAAGACAAAGTGATCTTGCTGTGGGAGAGATTTCCATCCTAAAATATCTTGCATGAAGAGGAATATTGATCATATGGTCCTTCTCTTGGAGAAAAACAACATCACTTTTCTAGAAGGCGCAAGGAAGAAGGATACTAAAGATCGGAATAATCATCCTGAAAGAGGTCATGCACTCATGGCTAGTGTTTCAAATGCAAGATCTCTCTTGATTAAATATGGAGATTTGAATCATATGGTTACATGCAAGGATTCATTCACATAACTGGATTTCCATAGATGCATCTCTGATTCTCCGTCCACATGGGATATGACTTGCAAGTCTCATCAAAAGGAAAAGGTACTATTCATCTAGAACATGGCATCTTTCAAAATGTTCTATATGTTCCCTCTATAGGCTCAAACTTGATTTAAGTGTACCAAATGACACACACTGGTTTGCCTAAAATAGTTTTATTCAACCCCAATGATGTTTATATTTCTGAGATAGCCACCGGAAAACTCATTGTAGTAGGAAAAGAAAATCATGATGCAAAAACTTTTGAATTTTCTAATTTTGTGCCTTATTCAAAGCCAAGTGTCCTCTTGAATCATGGAAATGAGATCATTTGGTTGTGGCATGAGAGGTTTGGACACCTAAACTACAAATATTTTCAACTTATACAAAAAAAAATTCCATGGTGGAAGGCCTTCCAGACATCAAATTCTCAATGGGGATCTGCAAGGGATGCATAGTCAACAAGCATCCTGAGCTTAAGTTTGATCGAGGAAAAGCTAGAAAAGATTCCTGTATTTTGGATATGATTCACAGTGATATCAGCGGTCCAATTCCAAATGCCTCCATGAATGGATTGGGGTATGTTCTCACCTTCATATATGACCTTTCAATATTTACATGGGTCGACTTTCTCAAAAAGAAATCGGAATTTTTTGAAAATTTCATAGATTTTAAATCTTCCGTTGAGACTACTACTAGGAGAAATATCAAAGCTAACATATCTAATAATGGATTGTAATATATGAAATAATATATGCTGCAACTGGGTGTGGAAAATGGAATCAATATCCAACATAGAGCTCCCTACACACCTCAACAGAATGGTGTAGTGGAAAGGAAAAACTGAGCACTAAAAGAGATGGCATCCTGTATGTTTAAGTCAAAAGGCTTAGCTACAAATGTTTGGGCTGAGGGAATTAATTTCCCCGCATACATTCTAAAAATAGTACCACACTCATCCATCAAAGGTATAATTCTTTTCGATGTCTACACTAGTCACAAGCCTTCAATGTGTCCAATCTGAGGGTTTTTGGGTCCACTACATGGGCTAGAATTCCACTAGATAAGAGAAAAGATTTGGAGACATCGAGTATTGAGTGCATCCTCATAGAATATGCTGAATAATAAAAAAGGATACAAGCTCATGAATATCATATCCAAAAATATATTCATCGAGAGAAGTGGCCGCTTTGAAGAACCTCTTCAAGATTTATAACTATTGGAGGAAGAAACTGCCAAATTGCTTCCTCTTTCTAATGAAGATTCTTGAGATGAAAATGAAAGTATATGCTATGATATTTCGGATGAAATGTCTTATCTTAGTGATAATGAAGAATCAGTTTCTTATTCATATCCAAATGATCCCCCGCAGATACCAAAGTGGGCAGAAAAGACTCTCTCATATGTCAGGTCAAACATTGGAAATCCTGTTTATCGAAGAAGAACTTGAGCAGACTTTCAAAGAGAAGGTATGTCTCTTTCATGAACTGATACTTTGTTGTTTGAGAAATGATTCATTATGATTGTATCAGATCCAAAATCATACTATCATCTCCACCATGATCTTAGATGGCAAGCTGCTATGGATGAAGAGTTTCACTCTCTCCAGAAAAATGCAACATGGGAGCTAGTTTCTCTTCCACCTGGGAGGAAACTAGTTCAATGCAAATGGATAAACTGAACCAATATTGATGATGATGGTTAAAATTGCAAATATAAAACATGGTTTTTGGTAAACATTTTCTCACAAGTTCAAGGAGTGGACTGTACATAAACTTTTTCACCGGTGGCAAAAATGGAATCTATTCGGCTAGTCTTGTCCATTTCCGCATCCAAACACTGGGAGGTACACCATATGGATGTGAAGAGTAATTTTATTCATGGATATCAGTAGGAATATATATAATTAAGAAACCTGAAGGTTACATATCATATATGAAATTATTTTGCACACTACAGAAATCCTTGTATGGCTTAAAACAAGCCCCAAGAGCTTGGTATGCAAAGATGGATTCCTTTCTGCTGTCACAAAACTTTGCAAGGTGAAAGTATCATAAAAATGTATACCTAAAGTATCATGAAGGTAAATTTATTATCATAGTACTATATGTTGATGACTATTAATTACAGGAATCACTCTTTCTTTGATCAACTTCATAAAAAACACTTTACGTGAAGCATTTGACATGAGTGATTTAGGCCTACTAAAGCAATTTCTTGGTCTAGAAATCACTCAGGATTTTGATGGGATCATGATATCAGAATAAAAATACGCTTCAAACCTGCTAATTAATTTTTTTTATATGGAACAATGTAAGGATGCACTATTCCCATTCCTCTCAGAAATCAGTCTTGAGGAGCGTGATTCTACACTATTGGTGGATTCTGCTCTCTACCGGCAATTGATTGGAAGTCTTCTGCACTTGAAACATTTGAAGCATGATATTTTTGTGTTGTGAATTATGTACCAATGGACATGTAGCAGCCTCATGAACTTCATTGGAAGGCATCCAAAAGGATTATACAGTATATGCAGGGTACTAGACACTTTGGCATTCACTATGTTGCAGATTTTGATCTAGACTTGGTGGGAATCACGGATTCGAATTGGTCAGGAGATAGAATTGATCGAAATTCCACTTATGTATATGTTTTCATGTTTGGTAGTGGGCCTATTTTCTAGTCAAGCAAAAAGAAGGAATCCATTTCCTTATCTTTGGCAAAGGCAGAGTATCGAGGAGTGGTAAATGCTTGCATTTAGGCAGTTTGGCTGCAAGGTATTCTAGTAGAGTTCAATGTTGGTGGCACCACTTCTACTGTCATTTTTTTTATAATCATAGTGATATTAAGATCTTGACAGAACTGGTTCAGAGAAAAATAACCAAATGCATCGAGATCCACACACACTAAATTCGAAAGCTTGTTCATGATTGAACAACTATTCTGCAATATTCCCCCACAGATGAAAAAATTATAGACATCTTCACCAAGAGCTTCACTAGGAGGAATTTTTCTTACCTCCATTCATTGTTGGGGGTGATTTCCACTATGGTGAGGATAGATTACATCCTTTAGTGTTCAATTTGAGGGGGGGTTTCTTTCCCATTTGGTTTCCCCCCCTTTCCTCACTTAGATTTTTTTTAGCATTTTAGGAATATTTCTATACAGGGTCACCTACGACCTTTATTGCCAAGGCCCTATTTTTTTACTCCTCCACGTGATTTTATATTAAGGGGGTGTTGGAGTAATTTTCCAACCATGCATCGTTATTTGGATTAACTAGCCTAATTTACCACTTATCCTAAGTTTTTTACTCAAACATGTGGCTGCATCATCAACATCTCATCACCTTCAGTGATCTAGATCTCCTCCTTAAATCAGGGAGCCTAAATAAGACTCGTCCTTCATTCAGGGACCAAATCTGGGTTGATCTACTTGACTTATGCACCCCGGTATGTCAACTGGGAGCTACTTCACCTACTTTTAAGTTAACTGGATTTCTAAAGGCGTTTTTCTCATTATTTGACCTAATTTTGATCTAAATGCAGTTAATTAGAGTGTTAAATGTACCCTCGCCTAATTTTGGTGACTTAATTCAGTTTATCTCAACTAAATGAAGTCAAATAGGCACCTCCACCTACTTGTTGGCATGCAGTTGAGTTTTACTCAGTTAGACTCAATCTAAACTACCTCTGAGTCTGTTAGAGTCAATTATATTGGAGTTAAGTGGTTAACTGATGTGTCGAGTGTTGTTAACTGACAAGTAAGACACTCTCATGCACTCAATTTGAATGAATTATCTTGGATTCCAATTTATTGGCTATTCATGCCATTATATTGCATTATAGACTATGTCTTCCCATTAATGATTAAGAAATACACAACTGCAAGCATTTTGCACCGTTCCTAGCATTGATTGAGTAAATTGATCTATATCAATCTGTAGTAACTTTTTTGTTGATTCTAAGATTGTTGTGCCTCAATTTTATACATTTACATTTCAGTTGTTAGTGTTTGTGTGTTTACATTGTCTAGTTCTATCATTGAAGTAGGATTGTTTTACAAAAAAAATGGTTTGCACACTTTCTCCGCTACTATATGAAATTACCTAAGATGGTAAAGGAACTCAAGAAAAACATATTGTGGTCTAACAATAAAGTAAATAAAATATAGGAGTATCATTGCAAATATGAATAGTGGTTCCACTATTATGAAACAAGACACTCTAAGGTTTTTCAATGTTTGAAATTCATACTAATTTTAATAATAATCCAAATATTTTATTTCAAACACATTCTATATGTTATATTATTGAAGTCACATTCCACATGCACAAATTTTTTTTAAACTGCAATTTATCTTTCCATATGTATAGTTTCGTATTCATACTAATTATCCATAAATTAATATATATTACACATGGTTATCTTAGACTTACTGATGTTGCAACAACTCAAGGTCATGTTACTTTGGTTGCAAAAAGGGCAGTACTTAACTATCAGATTTGAATATTTTATCATAGAAAGGAGTTGGAAACCAACCATAACTCTACACAATCAATAATTATACATGAGAAATATGGAGCAAATGTACAATCCAACTATAAAGTGAAAAATACAAGAATGTATTAATAGTGCAGGTTAATTTAAACCTCTAAGGTTAGAACAAAACCAACTATCTACCAATAAAACACTTAACATTCTAAAGTTAATTTACTGTGTTGAATTGTCATGCTATAAGGCCAACTATGACTAAAAACTTAACCTTCCAAAACTTAGTCTACAAGATATATTGTTATAAACAAAAACTAGAGAGAAGTGATTAAATCTTCTTCTACATAGTTTTAATGGGGGTGTTGATAATTAGTCTGTGCATATCTATCTCTCTCATTTTTAGAATCTAGCAAAAAATTATTACATAATTACTTTCCAAAGTCTAGAACAAATACTAAAGTGTATTAATGGATTGTCTATTGAAGAAGCACTGCAAGCACAAATTTAAAAAATTTCAACGTTGGCCCCGTGCAACACATTAATTTATCTATAGGTATGGTTTTTGATGTTCAAATTTTTACTGTCAATCATTTTTGAGCCTGGAAACCCTCCCACAATGTCAATGCATGCTTCTAGTCTAACCATGCCGAATTTTAGTCCGTTGCAAGCACAAATTAAAAAAAATTCAACGTTGGCCCCATGCAGGACATTGATTAATCTATAGGTATAGTTTTTTATGCTCGACTTCTTAGTGTTAATCATGTTTGATTCTAAAAACCCTCCTATGACATCAATGTGTGTGTCTAAGGATAACCATGCCAAATTTCAGTCCAAGCAAGCACAAATTTAAAAAAAATCAACGTTTTCCCCATGCAACACATTAATTAATCTATAGGTATAGTTTTTGATGCTAGAATTGTTAGTGTCAACCATGTTTGAGCCTGGAAACCATCCCACAGTGTCAATGCATGTGTCTAGTCTGACCATGCCAAATTTTAGTCCAAGAAATCACAACTTTAACCATGCACCCATCCACTCAACCTACAATGCAATATCCTACACCATGGATGTCATGGTCATCATAGCCAAATCATGCAACTCATTGGTCCCCAAACTGGAGAAATCCTTACCCACAGAATTAGTTCCCTCACCCATAGTTTCAACATCCACAACTACAACTCCCTGCTAACCCTACACCAATTATGTAACATTATGACCTCAGCTTCCTGCTCAACCTAATCCTCACCCCAACAATAAGGTAGTGCAACAAATTGAACCATTTAAAATGCCATATTATTCTATCACCCCTATCCCCACAATATATCAAGTAATTGTCGATTTTATTTTTCTTGATCAAGAATATTTCTATTTGACATTTTCTCATAAAGAGATTGAATGAAGATTATTGATATTAAAAAATCAAGCTCCATAAAAATCATAACGTGACCTCGTCGGTTATCTGACAGTATACAGACGGTTATCCGTCAGTAGTCTTCAACTTTTCAACAGTCATTGGATATTCGACAATTCCATTTCTAAATTAAAAAAAATTGATCAAAATTCGTAATATTAAAGGTGAAATTTGACAACACAGTAGATTTCGTTGGATTTTGCCGAATTTTCTCGTCAGATTTTAGGTTCAAATGTTGTTGTGTATAAAGAAAAACATAGATATTTAGCTATTGAACTAAGTAAGTAATGAACCTAGGCCTGGTATGAAAACTTCCCTAATTATTGGAATGGGTAATCTCCTTAAATACAAAAGATAGGTGAAACATAAATGTTCATTAAATTTCCAATTCAAGTTTATAATTTTATCGTAATATAAGAATGATTTCATGTGTACTTAATTAGGAATTTTTTCAATTGATTAGAAAAATGTGACCACTTTGGGGACGTTAAAGTTAGTATCAGAGCTGCATTAAAACACTTAGAGGCCTATGGAATTACTGTAAAAAAACAAGAAAAACTAATAAATCATTTGTTTCAAAACATTAGGAAGAACAATAATTTCAAAAAGACACATCACACTTCCTCAATATATACACCCAAATATGTGAAATAACCTAGAAATTCATCATTCAGTATCATCTCAAGTGTTTAATTTTACTATCAACACAACTAGAAACGGAGTTGAACTTGTTCAAGAACCTACTAAGTGAAAGGAAGGGAAAATATATGGTTATGAAGGTTGTCCAAATAGGTCCAAAGAGATCCTTTGTGTTCTCTTGACTAAGGTGATTTGGTTGGTCCACTTGGTTTCTAGAGATTCCAAATATTCACCCTTCAAAAATTGCTTGGGAGATTCCAGTTTCTGTAGATTTCTGGTTCTGGTTTTTCGTAAAGTTCAGGTTCTGGTTTTCTGTAGTTTTTTGGTTCAAGCCCAAACTAGGGTTCTATTTTCCCGAAGATACACCCACTCAAAAAATTCGATCTAGGTCTCAATAGATGTGCTCTAGGGAGGCACAACTTTCTATGCAATTAGATTTCCAAAATTCCAATTTTGACAGAAACCCTAATTTCTCGTCGAAGAGAGAGGAGAGAGAGTTTCACCATGTGAAATATGCTCTATTCAGGCTAGCTCTAATACCATGTTAAGATTCCATATGCTTAGCTAGATATCATTAGTGTTTAATCCAATTTCACATCAATATCATATGCAAAATAACTGAAAGAAACACAATCAAAAGATAGACATAGGTTTATCCTGGGAAACCCTCAAGGGGAATAAAACCCAACAAAACTTCCTCTCTATAGATTTATAAGATAAAACCCAAAAACAAGTGCTCCTTCTCCTTGTTGATCAGTCTCTCTCTCTCTTATGCACTATACACAAGTGAGTGTGTCTGTTCAAATGAGGAACACAAGTCCTCTATTTATACTCTTTATGTCACTTTACTTTTACCCTAACAAGTCAGCCCCAAAAAACTTACTGGGCCAAATTCACCTAGGAAGACACAAAACAATATTATATTATATTCAATAGGGTACTATTGACCCGACTTACAATGGAGGTTATACCTCATGACTCTATGATGACCAAATACAATAGTAACATTCTGACGGAGGAATAAGAAATCCCCCTTGGGTTACATCAGTAAAACACATTTAGAATATTCTTTGAAGTTACAATATTTCAACAAAATAAACTTTCTTGGGACCTTGTAAAGTCCTCCTTCTCGAACTCCGAAAATAATAGCAGTATCAAGGTTTTGGTTCTTCAACCATAAGTATGCTTGATTCTCCATGAAGATCAGACAGAATCCTTTATCTTCAAGGACATAAATAGGGAGTATATTTTTCTTCAATCCATGAACATATAGAATGTCATCCATATGTAGTGTGTCTCCCGAATTTAACTAGAAGGATGTGGATCCAACTACTTGGATTGAATATGTATAATTGTCTCCCAATTCCACCATGCATGAGAAATGTTTCTCCTTTAGGTTGGAGAGTGCACCCTTGTATCCTAACATGTTCTTGGACGAACCACTATCGATCATCCATGTATCTTCTCATGTGATGATAGATCTGAACAAAGCAAAGACAAGATAATAGTCTCTTCTAGTCTCTTTCTATTCAGGTGCAATCATATGCATATTTTCTTCTACAACAATGGAGGCATGAACCTTTCCTTCATCCTTCTTATTTTTATTGCACTCTCTTGCAAAATGACCTTTCTTTCCATAGTAGAAGCATTTAAAATTTGATTTCTCAAATTTTTTTGCAATCTCTTTGTTCTTTGAGTGAAATAATTTCTGGGGAGTGAAAGGATTCCTCCCTTTCTTAATTCAATCCATAAGAGCTATATTATCTTTTTTAGTGTGCTCCGCTTTGTTCTGGATGTGCCCTTCTTCTTGAATGCAGTCATGCCAGAGTCTTTTGAAGTTAGGTTGCTCTTCTCTTCCATTGACCGCAGCAAGAAAGGTCTCCCATGAGGCAGGGAACCCATCGATGGTGGTTTGAAGAAGATCATCCTCATATGTCTCCACATCGATGCTTGTTATTTGATCCTTCACTTGTGATATCTTTGTGAATAATGATGCCACAGTATCATCCTTATCTATCTTCATGTTTCACAACTTGTTCTTCAAAGCCCTCTTTTGAGTAGGGGCCTTCTTCTCATAGAGATTCATGAGTGTGTCAAAAGACTCCTTTGTCATATTCAATGGTGTGATCACCAACTTGAGGTTGTCCTTCACAGAGTCATATATGATCTACTTTCCCTTTGCTTGATTCCTTTTGAAATTTGTCCCCCCTACATTTGTAGTGGTATCTTCAATCACAGATGTCACAAAAGAGTCTAGATCATGCTCTTCAATAATATTTAACACCCTCACCTTCCATCTATTGACATTGGATGTTCCTTCGATTCTATCTTCTGGTCAGATGGATATAGAAGCCATTGCTTCAGACTCTTGCTCAATGCTTCAAGATATACATAGGCTTAGACTATTTTCACAAAACTAAGCTCTTGCACGCCCTTGCTCTGATACCATGTTAGTGATTGAGAAAAATATGAATATACTTGAACTTTAAAACTCTAATCCACAATAACAGTGCATATAAATTGCATCAATAATCCAAAGATATAAATCAAACCATATAACACAAGATATACCCTAGGAAAACCCTCCATTGATTCGGAGGATGAAAACCCCAACAAACGATCTTAGAGTATGATTGGTATGTAGAAGAGAATGATTACAACACAATAGCAGATTGTTTTCACTGAGAGCACCAGAGAGAGGAGATCAAATGGAACAATGCATCTCACTTACCAAGTGCATAACACTTTAATAACAAGTCAAATTATATTTTACAACAAAATAGAATGGTTTCATGCATTAGTAACTTGTTAACACTTAGAAAACTGATATGTCTTCAAACATGTGCCCCCTATTGATCTAGTGGCAAGATGGCACTCCATAATTATCTCTCGCGAGAAGATATGTGCCTTCCATTAATTAACTAACTCTAACTAAGTGTACTGAGCTAAACTGAATGGAACTACTTGCAACTGAATGGAACTAAGTGTAATTGTATACAACTGAGTGTAATTGAACATAACTGAATAGAATTGCATGCAACTGAATGTAACTAAATAGAACTAAATGTAACTGAACGAAACTAAATGTAACTGAACAAAACTGAATGTAACTCAATAGACCTACATGTAACTGAACAAAACAGAATGTAACTGAACATAACTTAATGCAACTGAACAGTAACTAGTGCTACTCCATCACTGTTTATTTCCAACAATCACTTGCATAAATTAAGGAGTTGATTCCTTAATTAACTAAACTTGTTTTACCATAACTAATACTCAACTAATATCTAATCAATTCGAGTTTACTTGGTGGCAACATGGGCAATTCGAATTTCCTCTCTGTCTCTGTGCTTGTATTAAATATCTCTGCATTGTCCATACATGTTTTCATTAATTAATCATCTATATCATATCATACTCATAAGATTGTTTATGAACCTATGATCACATGTATTACCCTGGTTCATATGGTCACATGCTAAAGTAAATCACTCTAGGGGTAGCTAATCCCTAAAGGAGACTTGTAGCACCTGTTGACCATGACTAGCAACACATCACATAGGATATCTACTTTACATAGTAAAGTACTCCACCTCACAACATGAAGATATTTGCAGAACTTGATATTACTCACAAGTATACTATCTTGATATTACTCACAAGATTTTACTTGATATTACACGAGTTTTACTAACTTGATATTACTCACAAGTCTTACTGACTTGATATTACTCACAAGTCTACTGTCTTGATATTACTCACAAGTCTTAGCTTGATATTACTCACAAGATTTACAACATCACCACCTCAATCATATGAGAATATTTGTAGGACTTGATATTACTCACAAGCCTATTGTCTTGATATTACTCACAATATTGGAGAATTACTCATGATGTTGTAATCTCTACAAACACTTCACGAGAAGAATTATCACAAGAGAAAACCAACATGGGAACATGAGCTATTACAAGATGTAGAAAGGTATGGAGCTCTAGATGGGATGCATAGAGAAAGGAAGATACATAGACCATACAATATTTATGTGGACCTGCTATGTGAAATCATTGATAAAGAGCCTTCCAACTATGAAGAAGCGGCTGAAGAAATAATGGAAGGATGCCATAATCAAGGAGTAACAGTCGATTATTAAGAATGATGTCTAGGATATAGTTCTGAGACCGAAAGGGAAGTCTATTGTGACTTCGAAGTGGATTTACAAGATGAAGTATGTTGAAGATGACAGCATTGAAAAACACAAGGTAAGGTTTCTGGTGCATGGCATGTGGCTTCTCACAAAAAGAAGGCATAGACTATGAGGAGACATTTGCACCCGTAGTGAGATACACTTCCATCAGATATATAATTGCATTGGTTGCAGTAATGAAATGGAAGGTACACTAGATGGACATCAAGACAACATTCTTGAATAGTGTAGTCGAAGAGGAAGTGTACGTGGAGTGACCACTAAGATTTGAAACACATAACAGGAATACTAATGTGTCCAAGCTGAAGAAATATTTGTACATACTGAAACATGCACCCATGACATGGTACATCGGGATGGAAAAATTATTGATGATATTAGGCTTTACTATGAGTAAAGCGGATTTCAACCTTTAATTCAAGGTTGAAGGCGGAAGATCGGTGATGCTCCTATGGAAGACCTGTTTCTGACAAGAGAGGATGAACTCATTGTAGAATGTGAAGAGGAAGCTTGCCACTGAGTTCGAGATGAAAGACCTAGGGATGATGCACTACTTCTTAGGAATGGAGGTGTGGTAGAGAGCGGATGGGATTTTCCTTTGTCAAGGAAAGTATTCAATGGAGATTCTGAATATTCAGAATGTTGGACTTTAAGGTGATAGCCACACCTATGGCATCGAACTTGAAGATATTGTGTGATTCTTCATTTGAGATAGTTGAGGCCACGATGTAGCATCATATTATTGTTTCATTCATGTACCTAATGAATACGAGACCTGACATATGCTTTGTTGTGAACACCCTAAGCCAGTTCTTGCCGGATCTGATACATGTTCACCTAGTTTCTACAAAGCATGTATTTGAAAGTATGATGTGAGTAAGAATATTAACCTACATGGTTATGTTGATTCAGATTGGGAAGGTAGCACCACTAATAAGAAGAGTACTTAAGAATGTTGCTTCAGTTTGGGATCTTGTATGATCTCTTCGTTTAGCAGGAAGTAATCCTGCATGGCACTGGGTACAACCGAGGCATAGTATGTTTCATCTTGTTCAGCTAGTTGTGAGGCGGTATGGATTCAGAAGCTATTGTCTCATTTGTTTGATATTCAGTTAGAGGCCAATTGTATCTTTTATGACAACCAAAGTTGTGTGAAGTTGTTTGAGAACTCGATGTTCCATGACAAGTTAAAGCACATAGAGATCAAGTACCACTATATCAGGGATATGGTGCAAAGAGGAGCAGTGAAGCTCAAGTACGTGGCAACAAATGAGAAGATAGCTGATGTATTGACCAAACCGCTAGCCAGAGTGAAGTTCAAGTACTTCAGAGAGAGAATTGGTGTGATCTAGAACAAAGTCCCTAGAAAGAGGAAGTGATGAGTTCTAGCATAGTCGGAGACGTAGGTTGTATTGGTGATGTAATCAATCTTGGCATGCTCCCATGCTAGAGATTATGAGAGACTGGAAGACGCAAATGCATGAGATCTCACATGGGAAGGTATATAGGTTTTCCTTGAACATAAAAGTCCTAGCGTGGTACGTAGGTTGTTCTCTGACGTAATCAGTACTGTCAGGTCGTGTTTGGATGTAATCAGTCCTTGCATGGTATGCAGGTTTTCCTTAGATGTAATGAGTCCTGGAAGGTTTTCTTTGGATGTAATCATTCCTACTATGGTACGCAAGTTTTTGTTATATGTAATAATTCATTAAGTTTGTCCTTGAATGTAAAAGTCTTGGCATGGTACATAGGTTGTTCTCAGACATAATCAGTCCTTGTGTGTGTTCCCATGTTGGAGATGATCGGTCATAAGGCACGTGGTGTGCACCTAGGTGATTCTCGCATAGTGGAAGATGCAAGTTGTCTTTGTGATGTAATGAGTCCTGGCGTGCTCTTATGTTGGTAGAACGTGAGCTGACCGTGGAGAGATGTAATGCACTTGGTGTGCTCCTAGGTGATTCTCACATAGTGGGAGACAAATGTTGCTTTGGTGATGTAATGAGTCCTAGTGTGCTCCTATGTTGGTAGAACGAATTTGGTTTGTGATATGAATCTGGGTTTTTCTTTGTATTTGATGATGAGATGATCTATATGCAGCGAGATGACATTAGGAGATGCATGTGATTACAATGGCAATGTAATGAATGGTCCTGGGTTGTACCTTTGTGATGGCTTGCTTGTGGATATGATGAAGACCTAGAGGAGGACTAGGCCTACACCCAGCATGAAATGGGGTTGTCTCTGTAGAAAATTCTTATGACAGATAGATCCGACAGATGTCACTATTCAATGATCGACAAGATGAGGTCTATGGTAGTAATAAGGATGATGAATGTGTGATGATTCCATGACTAGATGTGTTGATGACTATGGCGATAGAATACCTTCCTAGTTAAGAGGGAGTGTTGTTGTATTTGTAACTTTGAAATATGTTCTGATGTATATTATCATTGTATTTTGTTGTACCCCCATTAAAGACGTGTTTTCCTCCTTTCGGGATGTCAATATTGTATATGGACCTTGAGGTACAACCTCCGTTATAAATTGGGGCAATAATCCCTAGTTTAATATAATGAAATGTATTTTTGTAGTCCCCCTTGGTGAACTCAGCCCTTCTAGGGTAAGAGGTCGACCCATTCAAGTTATTAGGTCAGTCACTTGATGTGTATAAATAGGGAGGCACCCTCCCTCATTTATACACACTCTCACTCAGTCATGTTTGCATGAGGAGAGAGACAAGGACAAGGAGGAGAGAGAGATAGTTGCAGAAGAATTCTTATTCTTGTGTTTTCCACCTTGTGATATTGTCTTAGTAACAAAACTATTCTGATGAAGTTTGTGAGGTTTTCTCCTTTATGGTTTCCTCGAGGAAAATATTTGTGTCTTGTGTATCTGCTCTATATTATGTATCTTGTTATGCTTGTTATTATTTCAGATAAAGATCCCAATCACTTTGAATAGATTAGAAAAACTAACATAGTCCAATATACATGCCTCGACTCAACCATAAACTGGCTCGAGGTGTTCACTATAAAGAAAGTATCAGCCTAGTGTTAACTAGGAACACCAAGGATTTAGTTAACTACCCACCAAATCTAAATATAAAGCATAATCACTCAGATTATCCATATTTATCATCATAGTAGGATCCGTCAAATATGAATATGAACCATAATAACTCATCTTCTTCAGATCTGCACATCAAGGGATCCACCAGATCTAAAAATGAAGCAAAATCACTCAGCTTATCTAGATCTATCTCCATAGGTATAGCCATATAATTATATTCCATCATCATAAATCTCTCAACATCTCAATTATGTACCCCTTCTGTCTAAGGAAGATCTCATCTGGTCTCTGCCACACTTCCAATCTCAAGAATTTATGTATCAAGCTAAGACCCTTCATCTTGAACATAGAGGCCAATTCTCTCTTGCACTCAACATTGAGCTTCTCTATTCCCGCAATGGAACATATCATCAATCATACATCGCCAATATAATATATTCACCATCAACAACCTTGTACTAAAGGTTGGAATCGACATCATTCTTTATGAAGTCTAAGCTCATCAAGTATGTGTCTATCTTGACATACCACGTCTTGAATTCCTACTTGAGTTCATACAAAGTTTTATTTATCATCAACAAGCTATGTTGGAGGTACTCTCTATGTGACGAAGCATATTGTTTCCTTTGTACTTGAGTATCCTGCACTCTTTTCATATGAGTATTCACTCCCTTTGCATCTAGACACTCAACTCCTACCTGGGCCAATATCCTCACCATATGACTTAGGATCATGGAAGATTTCTTACCTTTGTGTATCCATCTATGTCACCTCCCAAATGCTAAACTAGACTGCATGCTATATCTTGTAATCTGTAGATCCTCTTAGAAGTCATCATTTGTTTCCCCTAAGGTCTTGGAACTATATTTCACACATTATTCTTCATGATGGTCTAATACTCATCCATCATTCTTCCAAACCTACTCGCTTGCATCCTCCTCATCACTGGAAGGTTTGGAATCAATGATGGGACTCATTAATGACTTATAACATGAGAACCTCATATATATTTTGTTCCCTCTTTGAAAGTATCATTATGAGTTGTATGTCTCTACTGACTTGTCCTGATAATTTGAAGGATGAATAATTGGAGTTTCCTGCTTGGGCCAATCTCCCCACACCATGTTACTCAGAATAATGGTATATTATCTACACTTGGCTGGGCCATTCACCTATATCCATATGACTTAAGACTCGAGGATGAATGCCTAGCCATAAAACCATGGGTGAATCCTAATCACAAATATTAATTTATACGATATTCCTAGGCACATGGGTGTATGTTGGTTGTCCAAGGATTCTCTCTGGCTTCACTTCTACAAATTCTTCTTGAGTAGTCTTGTCCCCCAATATCTAGTGAAGACACTTGATTTGAGCATAACTTTCTTACTGGATGCATCTTTCCATAAGAACATGGGTAGCCTTTCATAGTCTTCATAATGGACCTATTTTGCAATACATGACAGAAATGTCATAAGGATTAACTAGTAGTAATATAAACAATTATGTTATTTATCAACAAAATAACAATCTAATTTATGTAAATAAAACTTATTGCACAAAGCATTAAATAATTATCTTTGCTTGTTTTGTGGACTTCCTCTTAATCCCTGACTTCTTGTAGAAATCACCATAGTCCTCAAAAATTTGATCTTCTTATTTGTTAAGTCCTAAACTCTTAGAACTTGCTAAAGTCTTCATGTCTTCTAGAGGAAACCATACATAGTACAAGAAGGCATATAAGGATGCCACCATCATCAATTTGCATGTGTCTTAATGCACTAGATCCAAGATCCCCTTGGACCTACTATCTCTGCTCTAAAAAATGGTCCTTAAACAAATCAAAATTCTATCTTTCAACAACCACTTTAGATATGCCTATTATGTCACTATCAGTACCATAAATATGTGCTTGAACTTCATACAAAATGAATCCCCATTTCATAATCTCCAAATCTGCAATTTTTGGACCTGCTTGTTATGACCCTACTTTTTCAGACTTGCTTTTTTGGACCCTTATTTTCTGGCCTTTCCTTTTTGGACCCTAATTTTCTAGGCCTCCTTTTTGGGCACTATTTTTCCAAGCCTAGTGTTTTGAACCCTAATTTTTCGTGACTACTTTTTTGGAAACCTAACATTAGAGGAAATTTGGGGTCTAAAATGGGCCTTATAAGAAAACGTGCCAACAATTAGTTATTGTGAGTTGGAATTCAAGAACCAATAGAATCCCAATAAAATGAGTCAACCATAATGGTTGAATTGACATATTTGTCATTAAAAAAAACTACTTTTTTTGTTCGTATTTTCGACATATCTCCCTGTGTTCTTACTCGAATTTCGATCGAGAGAACTCATTGGATGCATAATTTTATTCTTCATCCAATGAGTACCCACACTACATACTTTTGACGGACCCTTCCTCCCAAAAAATAAGAAATACCTGAAAAAACATGATGATGATGTCATCATCACATGTTTTAAGGTATTTCTTATTTTTGGGATAGCAGGGTCCATCAAAAGTATGCAGTGTGGGTACTTGTTGGATGCGGAATCAAATTCCGCATCCAATGAGCTCTCTCGATCGAAATTTGAGTAAGAAGACAAGGAGATATGTCGAAAATACGAACACAAAATGTAGTTTTTTTCTTTTTTTCTCCAAAATTAATAAATTTTATTTTATTATTTTAACTATTATTTTATTATTTTCCTCAGGAGGCCCATTTTAGACCTCAAAATTCCTCTAATGATTTTTGGGCCTACCTTTTCGGACCTTAATTGTTTGGGCCTGTGTTTTCGGGCCCCTACTTTTTCAGAACTCCACAGATAAATGCGACCTAAGGAAATTTCCAGGACACTAATTTCAAATCTAATATGTGGTTAGAAGAGTTCAAAATTGGAATCCCTAATTTCTTGATTCCAGTACAAATTAGGTCAAAATTGAAACTTTACAAAACTGTGATCTTCTTTCATAGATAAGTGCACCCTCCTAGGACAAGTTCCACTATGCTATTTTGAATTCCAAACTATGGGGAGAAGTATCCAAACTTGGAAGCTCTAGTTTCCATATTAGGGCACAAATGGTCTCTAGCAATGGCATCTATTTAGAATATCTCTGATACCATGTTAAATTTCAATCCATTTTTATATCCTTGATAATTATCTCATAATTATTCAATCATACATTTATTTCATCCCATAACTTCATTGCATATCAATATTCACTTGCAACAAAAAATAAAACAAGGATCACTGAAAGAATACCATGCATAAGAGACACAAATATTTTGTCCTGGGAAACCCAAATGGGAGAAAACCAAACAAAAATTTCTTAGAATAAATAAATCTAATTCAAGTACAATACCACATATGAAGTTGATCCCTACCACAAAATGAGGTTTTCCCTCCTTCACAAGAAACCCTAACAAGGGTAGACAATCTTCCAAGAGAAACAAAAGAATAAGATAGCCCCAAAAAGTATACTTCATTCCTTTGCTAGGCCTTCCTTGGAGGTGCGCACTAGTGGAGAGAAGAAGACATGTGTTGTGAATGTGTCAAATGAAGTCTGAGAACACTTCTATTTATATTCTTCACTTGACTTGATTTTCACTCTTGAGGCTGACTTGTACTTTTTCCTTTTAGGGGCAAGTTCCCATCTTCACTAGGATATTTTTCCCTTTCTTTTCTTCCACTTTCTCTAGGACTTATTGAATGCTACCTGGGACTTCTTCAATGGATTGTCTTGACTTCTTGGTTATATCTTCATCATAAAAAACTTCTCCTCGTTGATGTTATACTTATCCGTCACATGCATACCTATTCACAGCATAGAGCCTTAATGTTGATTTTACCCACACTAAGTAGTCCTGGTCACTTCTTAGTGCTCATGTCAAATTCAACATTAGGGTAGGCTTGTATATTTCGCAAGGGGATGAAAGCCCCTAATAAAATAAATAAGTAAAACACTCTAATATATAATAGATCACTCCATTACAGCAGTAGGCAATGTGAGAGAATCCTTGGGGTTAATCTCCACATTATATGACTGGGAGAAGCACTATTTCTTCCCAGGCCATTCACTCACTACTAGAATGTGAATGTATAATTCATTACTAGCCAAATCGACATGGCCTCACTAGCCAAATCTGCATGGCTATCTGTGAGTGAATGCCTACCTGATGCTGCACTTGGAGAAACATCAACACATAACACTTGGAGACACGGGAGGGTCACAAAGGCCATTGGTGGGTGGTTGATGGGGCATGCAACACCCTATACCATGGTGCCCCCTTCTCCTCCACGTAGCAGGTGAGCGACACCAAGAGTCACAATTGCAAGACACCTTGACTTGGGTTCGTATTGAGCCACTTCTTACATTAGTGTCATCTGATACAAGTGAATTTCATATAGTTTCCTGTTATTGCTACTTATTGATATTTTTTAAAATTTATTGATTTTGGCTAAGACATGATCTTGTTTTTTTCAATTGAAAAATACTATAGCATATTCTTTTGATTGAAACAAATAATTTTTTTTATTTTATAAGCACATTCTAGCTTTCACCCAACTCAAAATTCACCAACTTATATCACTTTTTTTCATTTTTTAAAGCATATTCTAGCTTTCACCAATATTCTTTTGATACAAATAAACTAATTCTAGCTTTTTCCAACTAAAACTTACACAATTATTCTAGATTTCACAACTATTAAAGCATATTCCAGGTTTCACCAATATGATTTTTGATACAATTAAATCTAATTTTTAAACTATTTCTAACTTTTTCCAACTAAAACTAAGTGAGTTTTATCATTTTTCTCTCTTTTCTAAAACATGTTCTAAAAGTTGTATTCAAAGCTATCACAACTGCCTTTTACTAAAAATGATATTCAAAACTATCACAATTACCTTTTTCAAGAAAACATTAAACAATATTATTTGACACCCTTTTAATTGATCTCACTTATTTCTTATGTACCAATAAATAATGTTAATAAAACTAAATTGAAAGAAAAATGTTGATATAGGTAAAAAAAAGTTTCAAATATTTTCACTTTCAAATATATGTGTTTTGGAAAAAACAATTCTCATCCAATGTTTATATTCCTTTTCATTCAACAATGAAAAACGTTCAATTGTTGCAATATCTTTGAGGATGATCTCACCTTGATAAAGTTTAAAACATAAAATTTAAAAATATTTGTTAGAGGTTTTTCCATTTTCATTAAAACATTATACGTTTCTTAAAAAAACAAAAAAAATTGATTTTACTATTTCTTTACGCTCAAGGGATTTTTACGTGTTTTTAGTTAGTCCCCTCCTACCTCATATCCATTTACCATAAAATAGTTGATCGAATAACTCAGAGTAATATAGAAGAACATATGCCATTAACACAATAAACTAGTTTGCAAACAATTTTTCATTAACACAATGAACTAGTTTGCAAACAATTTTTAATTAACACAATAAACTAGTTTGCAAACAATTTTTCACATATAAAAAATAGGACATTCCATTATGAAAAAAAACATAAAACCTTAACTTTATACATGAATCTTTATTAAACTTCGAAAGATGAATGAATGCTTAATACAATACCCTCAAAAAAATTATTTTGAAAAATTATTGCTTAATAAATGAATCTTCCTTTAAATGAATCCTTCCTTTGAATTGTTGAATGTGCCGATCATGGGTTAATTTTGACGGGCATGTGTGCCCTAAAGATTTTTCTTTAAAACTGGCCTATATATAGTTTAATAAATTTTTTAACCCTTCTCATTTTTAGTGAGGGTTTTGTTTTCAAAACTAACTTCCCTATAATTTTTTATAACTTTTTTTACCTTTCTCATCTTTAGTGTTTTGAGTTTATTGTTAAATATCCATTTACAAGCAACTTTGTGAAAGGTTGAAGAAATTTATGGAGCATTTATGGAGCAGCTCGAGCACTATGTAGAGAAATCTTTTTTATTTTAGCAGTTGGACTCAGACAAACTGTGGTGGGGGGGTTACAAGTTTGCTTGGGGACACACGTCTTAAAATCAGCCTTGGAATTTTTTCATGGGAAGACCTTTGAAAAGGGTAAACCCTCCAATTTAATCTTGTTCTTAGCTACCTATGCATTTACACCTTTTTTTTTCTTTCCGGATAACCGAACATAACTTTTGGCTTTCATCAAAAAGAAATAGAGAAAAATGAACTAGAATGATCTAAGGAATTGTTCTGTACAATCGGGTCTCATTTTCATTTTCATTTTCAGCCTAACAACCAAACAAACAGACTCATTGCGATCCAAGCATTGGGACTTTGGATCATTAGGCTTTAAATTAATCACTTTCAAAAGCAATACCACTGCTAACTCTACTATTTACTTATTTTATTGGAGAGCATACTTGGGATACATCGTTTTCGCTCTCTATTAGTGATGGAAACTAAATGATGTATGAAATGGAAAGAAAGAAAAACGAAGTTCGAAACTTACCAAGCAATTCTCCTCATAAGATGATGTAAGCAAAATCCTTTTTCCTGCTGGATCTCTCAACAAAACTAAGGAAATGAATTGTTTATATGAAAACGCAGACACTTTAAACCCTAAAACATTCAAGGATTGTTTTGTAATGTTTAGTGTATATGGATTGACATAGTGGGTTTGGGACTCCACATTAGTAATGTTTCATTAACTCCTTAATTGAAAAGGGTAGATTGCGGCCTTACCAGTCCAAATCAATCAATTTTTTTATATCAATATTTCTATCTGATTTTTCATGCACCCAAAACATAAGGTTTTATGACCACATTGCTCACCATGTTTCTCATTAATGGTCTGTGTACGGTCTGAGCATTTATGCAGTCACGGTGCTCCACTCTGCACCAAAAATGCATTGGAAAAAATAAAATTTATGATGGATAATCAATGAGCATCCATGAAAATCCAACTAAGCAACTAATAACAATAAACACTGGCAAATTTCAAGGCTACCCATCAATTTGACTAATTCAATTTTTAATTAAACTTCCCTATTGACATGTTTATTCCACATTCCACGGTCTTTTATGGTTAAAAAATGAAAAAACGTCCTTACAAACGCCAATTTTAACCTAGTGCGGGTGTATATCCAAACATTCCACATGAATTCTAGCTTATTAAATGAATGCAGATCCATCATTGATGTCACCTCCAAAATAATAACACTTAAAAATGTTTAAAGGGTGAAAAGAGACTCTAACATGATGCCACCTACCCTTAAATTAACTTTAGGGTGTCCAACTATTGCTTCTCTTCCCTAATAAACAAGTTGAGAGTCGAGAGCAGGGTTGGAATTTCAAATGGCAGACACCCGTCAAACTTGCCGGTAACAATCAAAATCTGAAACGTTTTCTGTATTTTAAGCCAGATTTTGACAGTCTCCCTAAAATCTTAGCTGTATTTGACGGGTAAATTGACCCATGACGGGCATTTACCCGTCAAATTCCATCCCTGGTCGAGAGGGATCCAGGTTTCCAAATAATTGAAGTTAATATCATTGCTCGATTACAAAATAATTGTGAAGTCAACTAGACGCTCCGCTCAAAACGACACTAGTTGTCCAATAAATATTTGCTAACTTGACAGGCTAAAATTATTTCACAACTGTTGTGACCAACCTTTTATGGAATTAATAACGCTTTCGGATTGCATTGAAACACTTCTCAGGTCAGGATTTGCCCAGCTCAGATTTTTCTATTTTCTATCTGTAGTATTGTCGAGGCCATGGTCTTATCGCCGGATTTGATGATCGATTGTAAGTATTCTGACCTTAACTGCATGTTTTATGGAATTTCGGTATGTTCTGTGAATTAAATTGCAATGTTCTTGATTTTTCATTCTGTGTTTTTTCTGAAGAGGGTCTAAGTCCATGAATGATGTGTACCACCGCAATTTTGTTCAATTGCTGTATGATAAATTTACAGAGTTTTAGGAATTTTTTGATTAAGAGACCCTGCTTTGTGATTCCGCCGGTCTCGCTAAAATTTTGTAGTTTAATTATAGCTTTAGCTGTGATTGTTTTGAATCTACTGAACGAAACCCATTTCTTAAATTTGATGCTCTTCAGCATTCCTCTGTGAAGGATTTTTTCCTCAGGGCTTACTGTTAGATGGGTTTATGTCTGTGTTGTTGCAAAAAATGACCGTTATATCTCACACACAAACATTCATGCAGGCATGCTTTGTCTGTTGTATTTATTGTAATGCAGCAGTACAGATCCAGATTTTATTATCAGATTAACATAGAGACTAGAATCCGTTGATAGAAATATTGAACAGCAGGGAAAGTGGGTCCTTTAGCTGTAGCCTTGTTTTCAACTCATATTCCTTACTGGGTTTCCTGAAAAAGCTTAAAGGCTTTCTTTTATTGATAAGAGTTGGGAAGAAGGAATAATGGGAGAGGGAAGCTACAAGAGGGAATTCAGATTCTGCATTGACAGGGGTGGAACCTTTACTGATGTTTATGCCGAGGTTCCTGGCGAACCGAATTGTCGAGTTATTAAGCTTCTCTCTGTGGATCCTGCGAATTATGACGATGCACCTACTGAGGGAATCAGAAGAATTCTAGAGGAGGTCACAGGGCAGAAAATTCCCCGTTCAGTGAAGATACCTACATATCCAATAGAATGGATTAGGATGGGAACAACTGTTGCCACCAATGCACTGTTGGAGAGAAAGGGAGAGCGTTTAGCTTTGTGTGTGACGAAGGGTTTCAAGGATTTGCTTCAGATAGGCAACCAGGCTCGACCAAAGATATTTGACCTAACTGTTGCGAAGCCTTCACCGCTGTATTCAGAAGTAATAGAGGCAGAGGAAAGAGTTCAGCTTGCTTTGGATGGAGAATTGCATAGTGAAAGGGTTGTAAAAGGTGTATCTGGTGAAATGATAGACGTTGTGAAGCCCTTGGATGAGGAAGCACTGAAGCCTCTTCTAGAAGGACTATTGAAGAGAGGCATAAGGAGCTTAGCTGTGGTGTTTATTCATTCTTACATCTACCCCGCTCATGAATTGGCTGTAGAACGCCTGGCAAAGGCTCTAGGGTTTAAGCAGGTGTCCTTATCATCAGCACTTACACCAATGGTGCGAGTTGTTCCACGAGGATTCACTGCTACTGTGGATGCATATCTAACTCCTGTTATCAAAGACTATTTATCAGGTTTTCTATCTAGATTTGACGAAGATTTGGACAAAGTCAATGTTTTGTTTATGCAGTCTGATGGAGGGCTTACACCAGAAAACAGGTTTTCAGGTCACAAGGCAATCTTGTCTGGTCCTGCAGGAGGGGTGGTTGGTTATGCTAGAACTACATTTGGCCTGGAAACAGAATATCCTCTAATTGGCTTTGACATGGGGGGTACCTCAACTGATGTCAGCCGCTATGCAGGATCTTATGAACAAGTACTGGAGACTCAAACTGCAGGTGTGATCATTCAGGCACCGCAGCTTGACATTAACACTGTTGCTGCAGGTGGAGGCTCAAAATTGAAATTTCAACTTGGAGCTTTCAGGGTCGGGCCAGAGTCAGTGGGTGCCCATCCTGGTCCAGTCTGTTACAGAAAAGGTGGGGAATTGGCAGTCACAGATGCAAATTTGCTTCTTGGAAGGGTAATTCCAGATTACTTCCCGTCCATCTTTGGGCCAAATGAAAATGAGCCATTGGACTTGGAGGCAACAAGAGAAGCATTTTGCAAGCTTGCAGATACTATCAACTCTTATAGAAGAGAGAAAGATCCTTCTTCAAGGGACATGAGTGTTGAGGAAATTGCACTTGGATTTATAGATGTGGCTAATGAGGCCATGTGCCGACCTATTCGTGAACTGACTGAGATGAAGGGGCATGAAACAAGGAAGCATACTCTTGCATGCTTTGGAGGTGCTGGTCCCCAGCATGCATGTGCAATCGCAAGAGCTTTAGGCATGAGAGAAGTTATTATTCATCGGTACTGTGGTATCCTAAGTGCATATGGCATGGGACTAGCGGATGTTGTTGAAGAGGCGCAAGAGCCATATGCTGCCGTGTATGGTTCTGACTCTATGTTTGAGGTGTCAAAACGTTCTAAGGTTTTAACAGAGCAGGTAAGGGAACAACTGAGGCTTCAAGGCTTTAAAGATGAAAATATACAAACACACATATATTTGAATTTGCGTTACGAGGGTACAGACACTGCAATGATGATCAGGACTCCTCAAGATGGGAGCAACAACTATGCTGGAGAATTTCTAAAACAATTCCGTCAAGAGTATGGATTTGAACTTCAAAAAAGAAATATTCTTATCAGTGATGTGAGAGTGCATGGGGTTGGAGTTACTAATATATTGAAACCTGTGATAATGGAGAAAACCTTACGGGAGCCCAAAGCAGAGCAATCTTACCAAGTGTACTTTGGTAATGGATGGCAGGACACACCAGTATATCTACTGGAAAATCTTGGTTATGGTCATGCGATAGAGGGGCCTGCAATCATCATGAATGGAAACAGTACTCTACTAATAGAGCCTGTTTGCAAAGCAGTCATTACAAAGTATGGAAATATTCGAATTGAGATTGGATCTGTTCCAATAAACAATGAGTTGGTGACCAAGGTTGCTGATGTAGTGCAGTTGTCAATATTTAACAACCGCTTCATGGGGATTGCAGAACAGATGGGTCGGACACTTCAAAGAACATCCATTTCCACCAACATCAAGGAACGTCTTGACTTTTCATGTGCACTATTCAGCCCTGATGGGGGCCTTGTGGCCAATGCACCGCATGTACCTGTCCACTTGGGTGCAATGTCTAGCACTGTCTGTTGGCAACTCAAATATTGGGGTGAGAATTTGAAAGAGGGTGATGTCTTAGTGACCAATCATCCTTGTGCTGGGGGAAGCCATTTGCCGGATATAACTGTTATAACACCAGTATTTCGGGATGGGAAACTTATTTTTTTTGTAGCAAGTAGGGGACACCATGCAGAAATTGGTGGAATAACGCCTGGCAGCATGCCCCCATTTTCAAAAGCTATATGGGAAGAAGGAGCTTCCATCAAGGCTTTTAAATTAGTAAAGGAGGGCATTTTTCAAGAAGAAGGCATCATCAAGCTACTTCAAACACAGATGTTTGATGAATATGGAACAATTAATGATGGTGCTCCACGCATGATTCCAGGGACCCGCAGACTCGAAGATAACCTATCTGACCTTCGAGCACAGGTAGCTGCTAATCAGCGTGGTATTATTCTTATAGGAGAGCTTATTGAACAGTATTCCTTGGATTTAGTGCAGGCATACATGATGCATGTGCAGACAAATGCAGAGGCTGCGGTGAGGGAAATGCTGAAATCAGTTGCTTCTCAAGTTGCAAAGCAGTCAAAACTACAAAAGCAAGGACCACTTATAACTCTCGGAGCAGAAGACTACATGGATGATGGGTCTGTAATACATTTGAAACTTAGCATTGACGAAGATAAGGGAGAAGCATTTTTCGACTTTGAAGGAACTAGTCCAGAGGTATATGG
>LPNX010926977.1:392409-405338 GCA_001517045.1 Pseudotsuga menziesii
AAAAGGAAATCAAGAGGACAGTGTCACACAAAGGTATGGCGGACTTCCAAAAAATAAAGAGGGAGAAGAGGCTACAAAGAAGGGAAGAAAGAAGAGAAAGAGCCTTAGCACTGCAGAGAGGAATGAGTACTAGGGTGACTGACCAGGAAAGAGATCCATTGGAGTCAGGTCATGATCGACAAGAAAAAGGTGTGAAAGAAGAGGCGTCCCCTATGGAAGAAGAATTATGGATAGAGCAGTGAGAAGCTCTCCAATTAGAAGTTCCCCAGAAGGTAAAACCTCTATCTTTGACGAATCCGAGTACCCGGATACGAGACATTGTCGAAGAGGACCTTAGACTAGGAGTTGGTGATGCTGGTATATGGAGTCGAATAGACGACGAGACATACACTGGTAGACATCTAATTATCCGTCGACCAGAAGAGGAAAATTAGGTTACGCTTCAAGCGGTACCCTCCAACCGAAGTATCCACTTACTTTACCCGACACATGAAGGAGCACCCCCCCTGCCAAATACAGCTTTGGAGAACACAGAACACTCAGAACTATAGACGAACAATTGCAGTTGGACATCGACAGAAGAAGTCGACAATAACTCACTGCTGGTCGAAGAAGAAAGGACAACTAAAGCAACCAATGGAAACGAGAGTTTCATCGATGATAGTTCCACAGATAGGAATAAGCAAATAACCCCACTGCCCCCACCACCACCTCCACCATCGCCAGCTCCTGAAGAAGACAGTGACAGTGACTCCAACATGGGTAGGTCAGCACACATCCCTCTATATGAGGGTGATGAGGACCCCAGACGACATTGGTTCGTCTGTGAGTCGACTTGGGAGTCTAACCAAGTTACGGATGAAGACATGCAGATGGCGTAGTTCGCTGGTGCCTTGAGGAAAATGGCATTAACTTGGTACATGACCTTTTTTAAAAGAACCCCCTGAGCAACCAAAGCTGAAGTCAAAGTGCAATTCCTATCATTTTTAAAACTCCATATGCAAAACATCTGGCAGCAAAGAAGCTAAAGACAACATTGCAGAAGCCAGGAGAAACTGTCTACGATTATGAAAAACGATGGAAAGACCTTCTTAGCCAATTGGACTATGTTATTGACGAACAATTATTAATCTAGTGGTTTCTTGCAGGTTTATCACAGAAAATTCACCGACACATAAGTCTGGAGACATTCAAGACTTACGAAGACACGCTTACAAAAGCTCTCCAAGTAGAAATGGATGAGGACATATCAACATACTCCACCGATCACAGACTAGAAGAACAACTTGAGATCATACATAAGTCATTAAAAGAATTAAACCTCAAAAGTCAGGATATCTGGTACATGAAGTGCTCGACGGCCAGACATTCAAAAGACAACTGTCGACAGGACATCAGCTGACAGGATGTCCGATTTGTGCAGACAAAATGTTTTTGCGACATTTTCCAAGAGCATGGAGACCATTTGACAAAATATTTCCCATTCAATATGAATAATGGCAAATCATCATGGTGTGCAATTTATGAAACTAAAAATCATAACACTGCTGACTGCCATCTGAATATTAAGAATCGACAGAATTATCATGCAGTCTATCAGACCAATGCAGTTGCACATAATAATGAGCAAAACAACGGGGCAAACGATCATAACAATCAAAGATACGAGCGCTGGTATGACAATCAATGTGGAGGCTATGGAGGTCGAGGTCGATTCTCTGGGAATCGAGACAACCGACCACGTCGGCCCATCCAATGTTTCACATGTTACAAGGAAGGACACCGACATGCAGTCTGTCCATACAAGGACAGGACTGACCTAAAATTCTGTACTAATTGTGGTGTAGGGAATCACTCATTAGAGGATTTCCCTATTATGCTTGAAAAGATAAATAAAAAGAAGAATGTTAATGTCTTGTTGTGTGTGCAAAAACATGATATTATCAATACAAAGAATTTACATATTGTAACCCGACAAAGGACGAAAACTGGGAGTGATAACCCCCAAATAAACAAGATAAAAGAAAAACATGTTTATCCTAATCCAATTAAAGAAAAACAAATATATTTAGAGAATTTGACCGACAGGAAGAAGCAAACGACAATCGACATAACATAGTAAAACAACTAATACAGCTAGTACAGAAAGATAACTCAATCTCTCAATTCATTGACTTATTATATGAAATAAAACACAGCAACACCAAAAAACAAACAAAGAATATCTGCAGTCTAAATCAAAAAGATAAAAGTGATGCCGATCCACTTGTCGACATGGAAATTGAAGAATACCATGTCCGACAAGTTGTACTTGATTTCAGATCACAGGTAAATATTATGACTTGAGACACATGGGAACAGTTAGGCAGACCTTGATTATATGAATCAGGCATATACCTGAAACTGGCAGACCAAGGCCTAATTGAACCTATTGGAGTCTGGAAAAATGTCGACACAACGATAAAAGGTATATCGACTAAAGTCGACATCGAAATTATTAACCCTAAGGAAGGATCCAGTTCCTTCCCAATGTTAAGGTCGACCTTGGGGGAGAAAAACGAAAGCCTCGATATCCTTGGACCAAAGAAAGAATCAAATTAAAAGGGAATGGACAAAAAGTCATAGTACCTATTCATCCATCCTGAGGAGAACCTTGGAGAGAACCAATTGATGAAGAAGTTGACATCCAACAACTATATCAGATATAGAATAATGAAGATTACACAGAACCTAATACATATGGTGAACTTTACTTAGGAAACCAAGACTCAGTAGGATACAATTCAGATGCAGAACTATATGATTGGGAGGTTGAAAACTATGAAACAAAAGCAAGAGGATGCTAGACTATTCAAAAAGTACAGAAGAAACCAGTTAAACAATGCTTTGTGGTGTCCAACATCCCAAAAATATTTAAAAATAAAATTAGGGAATATCCTACATTACAACCAACAAATATAAATACCACAAAAATCCCAAGATATAAGGAAAGAGAATCACCAGTCATGCATATAGAACAAGTATCCAAAAACATCGGTGAACATGGCCGAATTCAAAGCCTAGTGGAGACTTTTACAAGCCAAGCTACTAGATGGTGGGATACACATCAATCAAGACTGCAGACATGGACAACAGCTTCAACTTTCTTCATAGAAAGATTTGGAGGGAAAAAACTAACTAATCAAGCCCAAATATCTATATTCATTCAAGGACAGAATCTAGAAGACCATATAAGGATGTGTAAGAAAGAATGGAAACGACTTGGGTACAAAGATGAACGTGCATGGCCACACTTGTTCTTATCAACCCTCTCTGACTTACCAAACAAATGGTACAAGATGGAAGAAGCCCAAGGTGAAACATTCCTCTGGCATGAACTCAGAGAAATTTTTATCAAAGATTTCAACTTTATACCACAAGATGAGAATTTGGTCTAAACAACAAAATAGATTAAATAATTTATACAGCCGACAGAAAACAAACTCTTAAAAGACAACTGACAGACAATGGACTGTAACAATATACAAACCAAGACAATACCACAATCGACAAGACTACAGTTAGAAAATGAAAATACAGAAGGGAAAAGCTTTAGATGGAAATCAAACCATGTCGAAATGATCAAACCTATTCGCACAGTACTCAAAGTTGAAGCAACCAACAAAGATGATACCGACCGAATGACTGCAGCCGACTTTCCTGCCACATTCTCAGTGAAGACAAAGCACCGGAATGGCTAGATGCTAAAATTAAAATTAGAGAAGTCGACATATCAAATGATGATCAACCAAGAATAGCAAAAATTGGAGACTACTAGTCGGAAGCACAAATAGCAGAGATCACAAACCTACTGAAAGAATTTCAGGATGTATTTGCTAGAGACTATAAGGATCTTAAAGGTCTAGTACATGAAATGGGGGAAATGAAGATCGACATAAAACCTGATGTTCGACCTATGAAGAAAAGACCATATAAACTAACTCATAAATACAAAGAGATAGTAAAAAATGAGATTGATAACATGCTTGCAGCAGGCATTATCTACCCTATTGACCAATCAGAATGGGCAAGTCCAATGGTTGTTCAACCTAAGAAACATGATCTAACCAAACTAAGTATTTGTGTCGACTTCAGGGAGGTAATAAAGTGACACTAACAGACCCATTTCCAACTCCTTATGCAAATGAAATATTAAATGAGGTTGCAGGACATGAATGCTACTCATTTACAGATGGATTCTCAAGTTATAACCAAGTGCCAATAGCTAAAGAAGATCATAAAAAGACAACATTTGTATGTGAATTTGGCTCATTTGCTTACAGGGTTATGCCTTTTGGACTTAAAAATGTAACTGCAGTATTTTCAAGGATTGTGGTCAAAACATTCCAAGAATATAGTTACAAAACAATGGTAGTATATTTCGACGATTGGACAATATACTCTACACTAAAGGACCATTATAAATGGCTAAGAGTTATGTTGGAACGATGTCGACAAATCCAACTATCACTAAACATCAAGAAGTGCATATTTTTAACTCCTATAGGAATACTATTAGGACATATCATCTGTAAAGAAGGTATTAAAGTCAACTTCACAAAAATAAAAATCATCCTCGACTTAAAACCCCCTATGAATCCGAAACAAGTCAGGGTACTACTTGGTCATACAACATACTATAGAAAATTCATAAGACATTATTCAGACATGACATACCCATTGGAAGAATTGCTAAGAGATGATCAGGAATTTAACTGGACATAAGAGTGCCATATATCATTTGAAAAACTAAAAAGAAATCTAGTCGAAGCACCTATCCTAAGGTTTCCAAACTGGTCAACTAAATTCCATGTCCACATCGACGCATCAGGTTTAGCAATAGGAGCAATCCTAACTGAGGCAGGAGATGATGGAATGGATTATCATGTAGTTTATAGTAGTAGAAAACTAAACAAAGCTGAACGAAACTATTCGATGACAGAAAGAGAAGCATTAGGAATGGTCTTTGCACTACAAAAATATCAACATTACCTACTAGCTAACCCATTTGTCTTCTATACCGACCACCAAGCACTAAAATACCTTGTCAATAAGCCACTACACCATGGAAGAATCTGTCGATGGCTACTTCTATTCCAAGAATTTGAATTCGAAGTTGTTGTCAGACCAGGTAAGCTAAATGTCGGTCTTGACCACTTATCCCGAATCGACATAGGGGAGGAACCGACAGGAGTCGAAGATGACTTACCGGATGCACATCTATTTCGAATAAAAGCAGTCCCAACAGAGTTAGAGGAAATAGCTCAATTTTTAGAATATGGACAAGCACCAGAAGGTATGAGTACAAAGAAGAAACAAATTTTAGCCATGAAAGCTGCACCATATAGCATCATAAATGGATTCTTGTACAAAATGGGCTTGGACGACATCCTTAGGAGGTGTGTACTGGAACACGAAAGAAATAATATCATGCATGAAGCACATTACGGACCTACTGGAGGACACTTCCAAGAAGACATGACTGCAAAGAAAATCCAACAATCAGGGTTGTGGTGGCCGACACTTCACAAAGATTGCAAAAATTTTGTAAGCCAATGTGACTGATGTCAACGACTGGGTCGACCCCTGCCTAGGATAGAAATGCCTTTGATATTAGTAAACCCAAGTTTGACATTTGAAATTTGGGCTATCGACTTCATAGGACCATTTCCCATACCAGCAAAAAGAACAGGTGCAAGGTACATAATAACTGCAGTTGAGTATGTAACCAAATGGGCAGAGGCAGAACCAGTTGACACATGTTCCAGTAAAATAGTCGCAAAATTTATCTATGAAAATATTATCACTCGATTTGGATGTCCACTAACCCTAATCAATGACTAGGGAACACACTTTATCAATAGAACTATGAAAGCCCTAACAGACTTGTTCCAAATTGACCATCGTCGGAGTACAACATACCATCCTCAATCGAATGGAGCAATTGAAGCATTTAACAAAACACTAACAAAAGGATTAACAAAAATATGTAATGAATACAAAGATGACTGGGATGAAAAGATACTTGCAGTACTATGGGCATACAGAACAACATACAAACGTTCAACCAACCAAACACCCTTTCAACTAGTGTATGGACAAGAAGCAGTAGTCCCATTACATTTCCGACAAGAAACCCCTATTATTGCAGAGATTTTACATGTCGATGTCGAACAAGGAAGAAAGGACTGACTATTGCAACTAAGTAAACTCGAAGAACACTGACTAATGGCGATACAACATCAAGAAATCCAGAAACAACAACAAAAGGCATGGCACGATAGAAACATCAGATACAAAAACTTGTCAATAGGAGACCTTGCTTTACTATATAATAGTCGAGTAAAATGCAAACCTAAAAAGCTCCATACATAATGGATGGGACCTTATGTTGTCAAAGAAATACATGCCAATGGATCAGTCTGACTAAGGACGTTACAAGGCGCAGTATTTCGGAAGCTCGTTAATGGGGCCCGACTAAAACGCTACAGAAACTAAACAAATCTAAAAAAAAACACATATAACGACCATAACGGTTAAACAAAAGCTATAAAAATCTAAAAAGAAAAAAAGCAAAATAGTATCGATACAGGCACAAAACTATGACAGGGAACGACCATTTTCATAATCGACATCATGCCCATCGACACGATACCATCGACCACTTTCATAACTGATGACCTCGATAGTCCCATCACGCATTCATGACTTTGAGAACCAAAACCAAATCACCAGTAATGCACACTCAAGTGTTCTTGCTAGACCATCACATCTGCCATTAATACACTCCTCGACAAAAACATCCAACGCTTCAACTATAAATACTGAACCGCCAAAGGATCATTCACCGCAATTCAAACAGAGAGAGCAACAGAGCAACCAGACAACTAAAAGCCAAGAACACCGAAGTATAATTGACCAATAGACCGACAAGATGGCACCAAAACATACCAGATCCTTAGCCAAGACCAAGGAACTACAGACTGCGGAGACACCATTAGTGAGGAGACTAAAGAACATCAAGAACATAAGATGCAAGAGGGCTCATGGACAAAACTATGGACCGAGATAAAAGAGTGGGCTTATGTCGACAAGAAGCCTACCCTCATTGCAGAGAAGATACAACACAATACCATTGTAAATTATGTCAACACGCCACTCATGGCTAGTTTTGCAGGCACAAAAAAAACAACAATAAAATTTATCATAAGCTGGTACCACAACGGCCGATTTTACTTCGACCGACCAGTCGACATCTCTGGGGAAGTTATTTACAAACTGACAGGGCTATCAAACAAAGAAGACCCAGTACCCATTAGTATCAAAGAAGGATTGGCCGAAGAACTAATAGGGTCGGCATCGGGAAAAAACTCGAAAGGGTTAATGATTAGTCAAATAACACATCGAACACCACAGATTGTGGCCAAAATCATAGCTATTACACTCACAATGGAAGGTCATGGAATCGACCTGAAACTGCATATGTTAGAGGCAGTAGACACCATTGCAACCAATGGAAAGGTATACAGATGGGATGAGTATGCCGCCGACATGATCAAAAACATCTGTGAGAAATGCCAAGAGACGGGAGGAATTATCAGGTTTCCGTCCCTTATCGTATGGATAGGAATGTTCTCTATTTTCCCTAAAGGAGACAAAAAATTTCAAGAACCAACAAGATTTCATATGTGGAGATTCAAACGATTCTCCCAGAATGGAACAATGAAGGAACTTGCCAAGGGAAAGGTGCTATTGGAAAACTGGCTCCAGCAGCTCAAAGTCCGCACGACCAGATGGAGGGTGCCTCAGAACATCCAATGAAGTCTGCCCAAAAAGGCCCACATCCGACTAGAGCTTGACCATACCGCAGTGTGGTACATGCAGGGTGCCAAAATAAATGCAAAGAGCCTTGACTACTATCCGACATTCGAAGAAATCTTTCGGGAGCTATCTCGACAGGCTGGAACAAAAGTGCCCATACCAGCAAGAGCAAAGGAAACAGACTTCTTGATAGAGGAGCTATTGACAGACCAAGAGAAGGAGGAGGATTATGAGCTTAACTTATACATCAGTACCTTTGTGTTGGAGGAGACACCGGTCGAAGGCACTGGTCGACTACAAATCATAATCAAGCCTCTCACAGCACAAAGGGAAGAGACACACGCAGAACAGTAGGTAACCAATCCGACCAAAGAAATTCTCATCTCGACCCAAGAGCCAAGGGGAGAAATAGAAACTGAAAATCCAAAGTATGCTCTCACCAAAGACAATATAACCAGATTGTCGAAGGAGATAGTAGCCTCGAGAAAAAGAAAGAAAACACAGGAACAAGAGTAAGGGAAAGGTAAGCGCGTGATTCTCATTGCAGAGTCTTCAGAGGATGAGGAGGAACTGGCAGCTACGGACCTCGACATAATAGAGGATGCCGCTGCAAACAAAGTGCTGGTGGAGACCCAATTTCAAAAATTTGTCAAGGCAGGGGCACAACATGGTCGACCAAAGAAAGCAAAGAGCACAAACACTTCGACGGCCTAAAATGTTGTGGATATTGTGTCTACACCCTCACCTCCATCTTCGACAAAAATAACACAGGAACTAATACCTCAACAGTTTTAAGTGAGTCCACTGGACTTATGCAAGAATGCTATGTCGGAGGCTGTGAAGGAAAAATACGACCGTGATAGAGACGTCCAAGCATACATTGAAAAAATGCCTGAAATATTCACCATGGTACAAAAACTCTCTACCAAAGCCCCTTTGTTTGAAGTTGGTGGATCCAGACAACCTGGCCAAGTACTCCAGAGGCTAAATACTTTTGCAACTGTGACTTCGACATTTGAGAGAAACCCCGACAAAGAAGCTGAAGTTGTCACACGTCGGATCACGTCTGTCACTCTGACCAACCCTGAACCGACCGGAGATGAGGAAGGAGAAAACATGAAGGACATAAGTCAAGAAATCAACCAAATGTTCTTTGACCTGGATTCGCCCCCTCATATCGAAAATACACCACTCGACCACACTTCTACCAGCCCAATCACACCTGACCATTCACCAACCACATCACCACCACCTCCCGACTCAAAACCCTTAATTCAACCAGCTGCACCAGAACCACCTCCACCGCAATCATTAGCGACAACTGCATCCACTTCTGGACCCTTTGCATCCTACCAACTAGAGGCACAACAAGATGCAGTAGCCATCCCACCACCCCAACCAGAAATACCATCCATCACTGCTGCCCCACATATAGAAAATCCAGACCTGACTCTTGCAGGTACACAAGTGCCGAAACAAGCAGAAACATAGAAGCACAAGAAGAAGAAGGAGAAAAAGAAGAAGGACCATCATGAACAGACAACAATGGTCCACATCAGTCAAATTGGGTCAACCACTGCAGTCGATGCAACCAAGTTGAAAGATGCAGAGCTAGGACAACTCCTAGAAACACTGGCAATTGAAGCAAAGACAAGGAACTAGCAGAGACGTAAGGAGCTCGACAACAATGAAAAAGAAGAAGTCGAGTTTCTCAACAAATGCAGAAGCCTTGTACAAATGGTGATACCAGGACCAGCAGAGGTTGACACCGACAAACCACTAGAAAAATCTTATCAGCTGTTTAAGAGCATGGTGTCAGCGCTGTAGGCACAAATTCAAGACACACAAGAGGAGCGGAAAGAAGAAACTGTCCGACTATTGATGGAGCAGCACACAGCCTTTGCAAAAGCATACAAGGTGTTTCACGATCACATGGAGGAGTTTGTCATTACAAAAGAAGTACTGAGAGACTGGCCTTCTTAATATGGGCAAGTCTATCAGCGAACCAGATAGACCCGATAAGAGATCCAAGCACTAGAGAAGAGGAAAAGCACTGATGAAGCACTCAGACACACAATTGAAGATCAAATAGTGCTTGAAACAACTAAACAGTAGAAGCTCTAGCAAGAAGCACATCAATGGGTGCAGCAAGCCATTCCAAACCTGGAAAAAGTAGATATCATATGCCCGCAGATGAAAAGACTACTGGAGACAATAGAGGAAAAGGACCAACTTATGGGTGCTGAAATGGAAAAAATAGCGGAAGTTTCCATACCAGAGAAAATGTCGATCTTATCCAGTCTGACTACACTAACCATCGACATACAAATTTTTTTGTAGATTTGGACGGATTTCCAACACCAACTGGCAATGATAGCTGAAGCAATTGTCGAAGTTTGTGTACAGAAAAGACCAACCATCAGACTTCACAGCCCATGAAGACCAAGCACAAAGAATGACTACTTAAACAGACAAAGAAATTTTGGGTACCTCCCTCTTTCTTCGGGATGAAGAAACATTTTGTTCATGGGGGAGATGTTGGAGGAGCAAGTCAGTAAGACGACTTGAACGATAGTCGACTTAGTCGATTAGCCGACTAAGTCGGTCAGCCGACTAGTTAGAGATTAGATCGTCCACCTAAGGTCATGTCGGTTGATTGAACCGACAAGTAGTTATTTGTAACAGTTTGTAATTCATATATATTAGGCTATTGAGCCAGATGAGAGCTGGGTTCAGTTCTCTGTATTGTATGGACCTTCTCATGTTAATATAATCTGTTATTCTATCTACTTGTTCTTCTCTCTTGTCTCTGTTATGTATGTATGTTTTAGTATGTATTGTTGGTAACCTTATGTGATTTGTGAGATTACAACATTGGTAATCGACTATACATAATTCGAGTAAAATGCAAACCTAAAAATCTCCATACAAAATGGATGGGACCTTATGTTGTCGAAGAAATACATGCAAACGGATCAGTCCGACTAAGGACGTTACAAGGCGTAATATTTCAAAAGCTCGTTAATGGGGCTTGACTAAAATGCTACAGAAACTAAAAGAAAAAAGAAAAAAAAACACATATAACGACCATAATGGTTAAACAAAAGCTATAAAAATCTAAAAATCCAAAAAACAAAATAGTACTGATACACGCACAAAACTATGATAGGGAATGACCATTTTCACAATCGACATCATGCCCATCGACATGATACCATCGACCACTTTCATAACCGACATCGACCGACGACCTCGATAGTCCCATCATGCATTCATGACTTCAAGCGCCAAAACCAAATCACCGATAACGCATACTCAAGTGTTCTTGCTGGACCATCACGTCCGCCATTAATACACTCCTCGACAAAAACATCCAACGCTTCAACTATAAATACTAAACTGCCAAAGGATCATTCACCGCAATTCAAACAAAGAGAGCAACAGAGCAACCAGACGACTAAAATCCAAGAACGCCGAAGTAAAATTGACCAGCAGACTGACAAGATGGCACCAAAACAGACCAAAACCTTAGCCAAGACCAAGGAACTATAGACCGCGAAGACACCATTAGTGAGAAGACTAAAGAACATCAAGAACGCTAAGATGCAAGAGGGCTCATGGAAAAAAATATGGACCGAGATAAAAGAGTGGGCTTACGTCGACAAGAAGCCTACCCCACTATAGATAAGATACAACACAGTACAATTGTAAATTATGTCAACGCGTCGCTCATGGCCAGTTTTGCAGGCACAAAAGAAACAGCAGTAAAATTTATCATAAGCTGGTACCACAACGGTCGATTTTACTTTGGCCGACCGGTCGACATCTCTGGGGAAGTCATTTACAAACTGACAGGGCTATCAGAGATCAAAACAATCAAAGATACGAAGGTCAAAGATACGAGCGCCGGTATGAAAATGGACGTGGATGCTATGGAGGTCGAGGTCGATTCTCTGGGAATTGAGACAACTGACCACGTTGGCCCATCCAATGTTTCACATGTTACAAGGAAGGACACCGACATGTAGACTGTCCATAGAAGGACAGGACTGACCTAAAATTATGTACCAATTGTGGTGTAGGGGATCACTCATTAGAGGATTGCCCTATTATGCTTGAAAAGATAAATAAAAAGAAGAATGTTAATGTCTTGTCATGTGTGCAAAAACATGATATTATCAATACAAAGAATTTACATATCGTAAAATCCAACAATCAGGGTTGTGGTGGCCGACACTTCACAAAGATTGCAAATTTTTTGTAAGGCAATGTGACCGATGTCAACGACTGGGTCGACCCCTGCCTAGCACAGAAATTCCTTTGATATCAGTAAACCCAAGTTTGACATTTGAAATTTGGGCTATCAATTTCATAGTACCATTTTGGCATACCAACAAAAATAATAGGTGCAAGGTACATAATAACTGCAGTCGAGTATGTAACCAAATGGGAAGAGGCAGAACTAGTTGACACATGTTCCAGTGAAATAGCCTCAAAATTTATCTATGAAAATATTATCACCCGATTTGGATGTCCACTAACCCTAATCAGTGACCAGGGAACACACTTTATCAATAGAACTATCAAAGCCCTAACAGACCAGTTCCAAATCGACCATCGTCAGAGTACAACATACCATCCTCAATCGAATAAAAGGTTACCAATAATATGGAGAACCTCAACAAATGCACATGCGAAGAATTTAACACATTGTTATAAACCTAGGGGAGAATAATATGGAGAACCTAAGGAGGTATCCAAGGAGAATAAATGATGTAATGTGACCACTTTACATTATAATCCTATTCCATTATGTGTGGCCACATTACATTAATTTTTTCCTTTGGGTATACATAACATATAATATCTCCATTTGGGTGTCCATTACATCATTTATTTCCCTTGGATATCTACCTAGGTGTGCAATATTATTTTGAAGTGACCCTTACATCATTATTCCGAGTACCTCCCTGTAGCTAGGGTTTTCACCCTAGCTTGTGCTAATGAGCACCTACTAAGGAATCTGGATTCCTTAGTAGCAGTTCAATAATGTAAATGGAAATAAACTA
>LPNX010926981.1:19261-31159 GCA_001517045.1 Pseudotsuga menziesii
ACCTACCACACAATAGTTTCATAAAGAATTTTTGTTCTGTGAGGAATATACCATGGCTATTTCAAGGTTTAAGACACTAGGGATGGTTATCACTACCTAGGCCATCATAGAAGCATTCTTTTTCATAGGTTAGCTGATCCGAAGGATTATTCGTCTTTAAAGTATATCGATCCAAGATAAAGAGTAATGGTACAATAGTTGTTTTAGATGGTTCATGCATAGATAATTCTATGCCATTGATTGTTGCTTGCTGCATATTCCGAGGCTAGATTTTACCACCGTTGAAAGAGGGTTGATAGTCTTTTTACCAAAACTAGACTTAACATATGGTTCCAACCTCATTCNCACTATCAAACAACTTTTGGTTGAATGGTCGATGGAGCCCGCACATCGTTATGTAACATTGGTTGAATGGTCGATGGAGCTTGCACGGTTGATGAGTCAATAGCTCGATGCTTGAAGTCGTTGCACAAAACACATGTGGCAACAACAACAACTCATCGTTCAAATCTCTAGAGAAGAGCAAGCTCAAATAGATGCAATGAATCGTTGGGGAGATGTAATTTCTAGAAGAATGGATTTTTAAGATGGCAAAGTCATTTAATGGAGGATGCATTCATCTCCAAGAAATTGTGAAAGACCCACCTCAAAGTACTACCCCAACATCAATGTCTCGAAAAATCGAGGAAGTCACCACGCAACATGAAGGGACTTCATGGAGACATATACCATCAGTCATCCAGAACAAGTAGTGAACCAATAGGGATACTTTTGAAACTTCTATAAAAAATAACAAACTATTTTTTGACTTCATCTATTTGATACTTACATAAAACACAATACACATCCTAAAATAAACCCGAAAGCACATTTAAAAGATAACATTACTATGATGAATAGAATTTAATAATATTTCACAAATAGAAATACTATGATAAATATTAATAATTATAAATATAATTTTTAAATTAGACAAATTTTCATTTACACTTACAATATATTGAGAGGGGTTATTGAAGATTTTCAATGTCTTGGGAGAATTTGACTAGGGCACTCACCATGGTACTAACCATATGGTTAACCATCAGTTAGATGATTGACCATGTTCAACCATGGTAAACGATGTTCAACCATGAGCAACCATGGTTAACCACATTTAAGAATTAGCCACATCGTCAGTAGCATGGTGAACCACTTAGTCACCCATTATCAACAATGGTCAACCATATCATCAGCCATGGGAAACAACACGGTGAACCATGGTGACGCATGAATATTCACATGCTCAACCATGGTTAACCATGGCGAATTGTGGTTAAGTGTGCTCAATTGTGGTCAACCATGATGAACCGTGCTCAACTGTCATGGTTCAACATGGTTAACAATGGTTGACATGACCATGGTCAACAAAGGTTAACATGATCATGCTTTATCATGGTTGACCATGACTCAAAGCATGGTCATGTTTGACCTTTCCAACCATGGTTGACCATGGTTTTCCATAGGTTAACTATGGTTGACCCAAAACACATGCATGGCTAACCAATATTATGGTTGACCATGTCTATCATAATGGTCGAGCATTCTAAATCATGATAATGGCCATGATTGTATATGATTGATTCACTTAAATATTGGTTGATTGTATATGCCTCTACTTTAGCCAGTAGAATCATTTCCCTTAAGGAGACTCCGAAAGATGAACTACAAGATGAAGTTTTTAATCAAATTTATGTGGATACATTCATAAAAAAAATTAAGAGTTTTAATGGTTGCATATGACAAAAAGATAACCTCCCTTATGGCATAAGATATATACAAAAGGCTATGAATTACTAGGAAAATGTTTCTTTCCCACAATGCTTTATAATGGATATTGTTTTAATTATAAACCTTGTGCCTCTCACAATGCTCACTTAACCCCTCTCATAAAAAAAATTCCCCAAATCCAATAAATATTTTGTCAAAAGAAATAAATAGCTTATATGGTTCAAATTTTAAAATTTTTAATAAATCAAAATGGAATTTTCCAAAATGAATATAGTAAAAAAAGTTCCCTAACTTATTCTTTGAATATAGTGTTTTTCCATTCCTTTATTAGATAACTGTAGTGTTTTTCCACGTTCATAAGTGTGCATTTTTTCATTTACTAATCAATATGTTAAAATAATAATAAAAACTATTTTAAATGAATTTTACAATGAGGTTTTTTTCTAATTTTATATGTTATTTTTCCATTTATTAACTTTATTTTATGCATGTTTTTTTATATTAAGATATTCAACTAAAAAAAGTTAATTCTATTTGTTTTCATACTTTTATAAATTTTATCAGTTTTTAAATTATTTTTAAATATTATTTTAATTTTGAAAATTATAATTTATTAATTAAAAAAATTGCAATTTCATCCTTTTACAAATTTCAATCATCATTGAAACCATGATACAATTTGAATTTAATGACCAAATTATTCCTCCCAAAACATTTTAATAATCAAACAGAATTACAAAAACAAAAACACAAAAACCTTTAAATATGTTATTCTGTAATAGGTCAATTAATTTTCTCATTTGAGATTAAACATTTTAGGCTGAGGTAGCTAAACCAACTAATCCAAGCAAATATTGCATACAAAAACTACGACATCCCCTCCCACTAACGCTCCCTCACAAACACCTTGTACACTCTAGGAATCGAAGTGGGCATCATCCCAGCACCTGACACACCCACCGAACTAGGAAACGCAACACGTAGCAATAGGAAATGGATATACAACCTGTGACCTATAACCGTGCCTATAACTAACCTATTGCTAGAACCTTTAGACCTCTAATAAACATTAAATCCCTTGTATGCCTCTCATGTTAGCAGTTACATGCCGAGAACATGGACAAAATATCGGCCAGCAATTAGCACCCCGCAGCAGAGTGATTAATGCTGGGGGCCTCTGAAAAACTATTATTCTCCGTGTGCATTCTATCCTGGGCCACACCTTTCCGGCTACCGTGTTTGCATGTCCATCCTCGGGTGAGTGATGTTATCATGTATGTCATATACCAAGTCCATGCATATAATGCATAATATATATATCCTGTCCCTTCAATGTTCAGACACGGTGTTCAAAAAAGCGAATTTGAATTTCAAATCTCAAATGCCCGCGCTCCATGAAAGTTACCAAAGGACGGTTCCTCACCAATTTCCTCCATTCTTTGCCATGGTAGAAGATCCATCAAGGATATCTCAGAAAACTCACCGTCAGGACTCGGTAGTTCAAATATTGTGCATTGGAGGAGCGCCTTCAGGGCTTGCAAGTTTCTTAGAAGGAAATGGGTGAAAGGATGTTGTTATCTCCATACTAAGGCTATGATGAAGGCGGTGAGCATTTTGCAACAGTTCATAAGATTTTTGGGGCGAGCATTGTCTCGAAATATTTGCTATATATTCTCATAATCTAGCGCTGCCAAACAGTTGTCACACATCCTACAAGGCACATGATCAACTACGAGATCCAGTCTATGCCTGCTTAGGGCACATTTCCTCCTTGCACCAACTGGTATATAAACTAAATAGCCTCAGCGTATGCATTATTTGTTGTTATTTCCATAAATTGCTTCTGTTGGTATCTCTAGCTCTCAAGATATGTGTAATGAATTTTTTACAGGAGTTGGCAGGCCGAAATAACCTTCACGAGCGTGGGTGGCCAGCAGCATTTCATTCGGTGTTTCATCCATCTCCATGAATCATCCTGACAGCACCACATCAGTTCCAGGTACATCTCTCTGCCATGTCATCCTATCTCCTAGTGCTACAAGGCATTCTTGTCTCATCAAATTCTCTGGCATTTTCTTAACAAAATTTCAGTCCCTAAACCAAATACTATCCAATTTCTGGTCTAGTCGGGTTTAGTGCGTGGAATGTTCATAGAAACAACTGCAACATCTCATGGGAAATACCTGCGCACTTTGCCATCCTGCTTTCCCTTATATATTAACTCTAGCTAGCACATGAATTCATTCAAATTTTATTATTCAATGTAATTCTTTGAATTTGAAGCAAATGAAGATTTCATTTTGTTGGCTCATCAATTTATTAGATCATCTGGATAAAATCAAGGAACGCAGCTGATAAGTCTGTTCTGGTGGGTGTTTATGTTATATTCCAACTTGCTATATTGGGATAACTGTTGTGGAGCTGAACACATGTTCGATTGGAACTCTTTTCATATGAACTATCATTATTTTTTCGCCAAATTCTATATACATTGATAGGGGGATAGGGCCATAGATCACGATCAGAGCCACCAAAAGTAATTTGTTATTTAGGAATTTTGTCCTTTCAACGACTTTTAAGATATTGAGCAGGATGATTTCATTGGAACCTTGAAAAATCTTGAGCAAATAGCTAAAGGAAATTCAAAGTATAGTCCTTAACTAGTTAGACGAAGAAAATGGGATAGGGTTTTCAAACTTGCGGACTGAGGGCCGTGGGGATATTGTTTAGACACTTCCACCTCGAGGCCGTGGGAAGGGATAACTGTTGAGCTCGCATTCACATTCTCCCTCAGCGGAAGATCAACTGTGGAAATGGAATTTGGTGGTCTCCTCTTCACGTCTATCTCTCTGTTGTTGTATGCCTATCCATGATTTTTGCTCTAGCCTTGGTTTCACACAACACCGGCTAGTCCTCTTACAGAGCATTTTTGTTGATTTAATACCGGCGATGAAAATATAGAAAGTGGACGGGAGTTGTACAATTTTCTTAAATGATTTCATGTAAACTCTATCAATTGATGTTGTTACAGTTGGGAGTGGCTGTAGGAGAACATTGTCCTATAAGTCGCTGGAGGAAAACATTGTTATTTTATATTTTCTAGATTCACTTTATTTTTCTTGTTCCATTTTGATTCCAAACAATCCAAGTTTGTAGTATATAAACATCTTTCTGACCGAATTATTTGGAAAACTTCAATTTTCACGTCATATTCATCCATTTCTAACTCATCTGCGTGATTGAATTAGTCTAATTAATAGTTTCATCCAGACCCAGAATAAAATTGTGAAAATAACGTTGATATGAAATGGTAATTACAAGTATTATATATATAAAATAAAATCCTTTTTAACCCAACTTTGATATATATATATATATATATTGAAACGATATAAATTGATAAAAACATCAAAGTTCACTTAACAACTTTTTATATTTTATTTTGGGATAATACATTTAATGAGAACGGTTCAAAATATCTCTCTTAATATATCAAGTTGCGTCTTTACAATTCAAGAAATAAAGAATACTTTAATATAAGTTATTTATAATTTTTATTTTAAAGTGAAAAATGTTTATTTAATTTATTTAAAATAAAACTATTATTGGAAAGTTTTAAAGTCATTTAAAATTAAATTAATGTTAGACCATGTCAATCTAAAGTCATTTAATATTATTTAACATTGAATTAATGTTAGAACAGGTTAACCAAATGGTTATTGTCTTTTCTATTGGAAGTAGAAATGACAAAATCCATAATGGAAGAAGGTTGTTAAAACAAAATTTAGTCGTTACTTCTAATTCTTATTTGGTGTATGACTTATACATTCAAAATTCGAGGTGAATGTTCTGAATCGTTATCACCAAGTAACTTCAACTCCATGAGGTTTCGAATTTTCAATTTCCCCGCTTCAGAACATTCAAAATTCGAGGTGAATGTTCTGAATCGTTATCACCAACTAACTTCAGCTCCATGAGGTTTTGGAGGTGAAAGATCCATTTCGGGACTTCACAGCCACCTAGATGAAGAATTTCAAGGCGTTTCATGACACCAATGTCTTTGGGAAGAAAGAGAAGGCTGCAGGGATCAATATATTTGAAGGAGAGGTCTCGCATCTCTATCATAGCCCCAAAAGTCCCATCCTCTAGGTGAACAGCACCTTTCAACAACTGTAGACATATGAGTTTCAATATTCCAGCAGGCAGCGACTTCAAATTTTTGCAGCCCTTCACATTTAGATATACCATAGACTTATGTTCACCTATGCCCGAATGCAGCTCACATAGATGTTTGCACCCACTAACATCAAGAAACAGGAGGCTTCGTACATGAGCCAATGATTTAGGTAACTTCTCTATCTCTGTCTGGGATAAATTCAAGAATCTCAAATGTTTCAAATTCCCTACACTTTCTGGCAATGAAGCAATAGAAGTCTGGCTTAAATCTAATACAGCTAGATATTTCACATTAGTTAAAAAACTTGCAGAAATTGATCTAAGATGGGTATTATTCCATAGCAAAAGAGTGCGGAGCCCTGGACACTGGAGGGTTCCATTGATTGTTGATATACTATTTTTAATCAATGAAATCCTACGGAGGTCCATGCACTCACTTAGTGGCAATTCATTCAAAATTCCTTTCCTGGCATTAACAGACATTTGGCTTGTTTGTGGGATTCAGAAATGGCTAAATCGTGCAATAAATCATGCATTTTGCAATATTTCACTCGCCCATCCCCACTAACCTTTGAAACCTCAAGGAGGCATCGATCAATAAGTTCGTCGATGTATGAGCGTGCTACATTGAATGCTTCTTCTCTTCTTTATGGAGTAAACCCCTCAGATGTCCAAGCATGCCGTAAATCGTCGAACTTTATTTGAGTATTTTTAGGAAAGACTGAGAAGTAAACAAAACAAAGCTTAAGATGATTGGGAAAAATTTGATAACTTAACCTGAGGGACGCCATAATGCTCTCGCTCATCGCATCTACTACAAGTAAATGATTCAAGGTCCTTTCCCAGACATTTGGAAGCCTCCTTACTTTTTCCATAGAAGCTGCTATTGTTTTAATAGCCAGGGGTAATACGGCACATTTTTCTACAATTCTGAGGGCTAAGCTGCTCAACTCATTTGGAGGACTCTTGTCTGCACACCGTTCAGGGAAAGCATGAATGCAAAACAACTTCATGCTATCTTCCGAGGATAAAGAATCTAGGGTTTGGATGTCATAAGGAGGCGACATAGCTTCTGCAACTTTTATATTACGTGTCGTGAGTAGGATATTCATTTTAGATTCCTTTTACAATGGCAAACCAATTTTCTCCAAAACATCCCTGTGCCACACATCATCCAGAACAATTAAACAACGGCGGTCTTTTAAATGTTGATGAATTTTTTTTATAACATCCTCTGTCTGATCTTGATTTTCATTCACTCGAAGTTTGATTTGGCTGCACATCTCCAGCAACACTTGTTCAAATACAAAGCTGTGTGATAAATCCATCCATACCAAGTAGTCAAAACCGTGTTGGACCCTTTCGCTTTTGAATATATTTTGAGCCAGCAGGGTTTTACCGAGCCCCCCCCATACCCACAAGGGAAATGACTTGACATCCATCTTTCTGCAATATCAGATTCGTAAGGAGACAAATATGATCTCCCATGCCTACGATATTCTGTGATTCTTTAGTAAGAGCGCTGGATCTTTCTCTCTGGTCTTCTAAATTATCGGCATTGAATGCATGAAGTTGCATCACTGACATATGACAGGTGTAATTGTTGAGTCTCTCGCTTAACGAGACATCTCTTATGTATGATTGTATTATATTCATTTTGATTATGCTAATGAGAATTAAATTGAAGAGCTGTGTGCTCTGTTCCATCCCGTCCTGTTCCATTTTGTTCTGCTCTGTTTCATCTGTGTTGTTCCATTCTGTAAACTTTGCCTCTTTGTAAACTATTATGCTCTACTATTCCAGCTCTCTCTTCCCAGCCATTCAGCTCTGTAATTCCACATCTTGAAGCATAAGCTGAAAACCATGAAGGTACCTCTTGGTTTGATTCTTTGTACTGTCTCTCTTTAACGTCATTATAGGAATTACATGTTGGGAAAAATAAATATGACATGTCTATCAAATGTCATTATAGGAATTACATCTTGGATAGAGGTGTTTGTCAAATTTAACCCCTGGTTCCAAGCTTTCACCATAGTCTTCTCCGGGAGTAAAGCCTCCTCTGCAAATGTCATTATACGAATTACATGTTGGATAGGTGCGCTTGTCAAATTTAACCCCTGGTTCCAAGATTTCGCCATAGTCTTCTTCAGGAGTAAATCCTCCTCTGCCATAGCCAGATGAGTCTTCATGGGGAGGGGTTGGGCCAGACGAACATTGAATTTCTTTCATCAATTCCAAGCTTCCACCATAGTCTTCTCCGTGATTAAAGCCCTTCCTATGCCATAGCTAGATGGATATTCAGAGGGAGGAGTTGGGCCAGATGAGCATTGAATTTTCTTCATCGTATCTAGCCTTTTGCCATAGTCTTCTCCAGGAATAAAGCCTCCTTTGCCATAGCCGAATGAATCTTCAGGGCGAGGAGTTGGGACAAATGAGCATTTAGGTGGAGGAGTTGGTGAGACCACTCTAGAACTATTCCATTTCCTTTGCACCGTGTAAAACAATAGCACAATCGCTGATACCAACCCTGATATGGTGAAAAGACCCCAGAAGTTTTGAACCTGAAGTTGACTGGTTCCCGACTGATCACTTATATTTTTGCTGCAATCATGGTCATAATAAGGCAACCATTGTTTACGCAATTTGTACAGTTTTCCATTTCCTGATAACTCTAGTATTCTACCAGAAACGTCCCTCACCAGTTGATAATCCATGCGATCAAATGCCTGCCCAAAACAGCCGATCAGAAATCACAGATAAAATTAAAAGCGTTATGGCCGCTAGTTATTTCATTGAATATCTGGGGAAATAAAAACCAATTATATATCACAATTTCAATCACTTACAAATCCTAAGTTTAGAGAGGTGAACGTTTGGCCAGCTATGGTGAGGCGACTACAATGTTTAGACACAAGGGATTGCATGAATGGACGTGTGTCTATGATAGCGCCCACATCACTTCTAGTGAAAGCACCATAATAACCATCTCTGGTTAGAGGTACTTGTCTGTGCTGAGAGATTCCGTAAAATTGTACCAATAAGTCTGCGAATGGAGATCCATTATGATAACCAATTCTTACATTGCTGGTGGCAACACTGTTGGTGTCGTGAAGGGTCCGTTCTAAACGTGTGGCCATAAGAATAGCTGATGGAGACCTGTTTACTCTTCTCTCAGTTTACAAGAAGTGGGAGGATAAACGAAAATTCAGAAGGAAGAAATGGTGCTGGGAAAATAACATCAATGCCAAATTCATGGTAAGATGTAAAGATGATATCATAAAAACTTCAAGTTGTCTCTTGAAGAGGTTTCGTGGAAAGAATAATTACAATTTGCATTCCCTTGTTGCTACAATTCAACAAACTTGCAACATCTATCGGCTTGGTATAGAGGTAGACCATCATAAAAGAGAAATCTAATTTTTTTAGATACAGAGAAAATACACCAGGAATTTGAGAGGATGGAAGATGTATTGAACTATGAAATGCAGGTGGGTGCTAAAATAATCACTGACACAAAGCGCATTGAACTATACATTTTGTTTGGACATAATTCTCATGTAACAAGAGAAAAGATTGGCATTCTATGTAATGGGAAGTTTTATTATGAGGTGAATGTGGAAGAAGATGCTGAGTTTTTAAAGCTTGTCATTTATAAACACTTATTCTTTCATGTTGACATGTCCAAAAGTTATTCATCTAACAAGTTAAATGATGGTCTCTATGGGATAGGCTATTATGAATCTTTAGGAAATGTGAACTTAAAGAGATTCTTATTATTTTTCTATTGGAAAGCTAGCGACTGCTAGCTTTCCTTCTAGCATAAGCATGTGTGCTTATGCTAGAAGGAAATGCTTATGCTAGGAGGAAAGCTAGCAGTCGCTAGCTTTCCTTGATCTTGTGCCATGTGCTTATTTCAAAATAGAGCACATGGCACACAATCAAGGTATAAGCTAGCAACCACCAATCACTATGGCCAGGGTTTTACTATAGCGACTAATAGCTTTCTTTCTAGCATAAGTATGTGTTCTTATCCTAGAAGAAATGCTTATGCTAGAAGGAAATCTAGGAGTCGCTAGCTTTCCTTCACTACTACATTTGGACCAAAAATCCAATGGCCATCATGTCGGATTTTCGACACTTCCCTGTCGCATGTACGACACTTTGATTTTTTTTTAAGTGTCGAAAACTTGTCGTCGGTTATCCGACACCTGATTAATCGTCGGTTAAGCGACACCTAAGTAAACGTTCTGTTAAAAAATAAGCAACGGTTAAGCGACAGCTTTTCTTCGATGGTAGTGAAATTTTTTTAAGAAAATCTCATTCCTGCCGTCGGATAAGCGACGGATATTAAGAAAAAACGTCGTAAAAGCGACAGTTAGAAGTGTCGGATAAGCGACGGATTTTAAGGATAAGCGTTGGAAAAGCGACATCTCTTGAACCGTCGCTTAAGCGACGCTTGTGACTATTTAAAAATAAATAAATATAAAAGCATGTGCAGTCTCCGATCAGTTCCCTCTGGTGATCTGTAGAAAGAGTGGTATTTCTAGTCTCGGGGCCATTATACAGAATGTACTGAAATTAGTTGATTTACTAAGGTGACTTTCCATACAAATCAGACCTGAGAGATGATGATGTTGGCCATGTCATAATGCTACATGATCCAAATGAGATTATTCATTCCTGAAAATGGTCCACAAACTTCCCACCTCTCTTCAACAATTTGCTACATAGAAATCATGCCCCCTACTATAGGTCATAAATATTCCTACTTACATGAGTCCAACACACACAGATGGTTATCTATTTATTTACCTTTCGATGATGATGCAACATGAACTTTCTGATAAGGTTGACCATATTTTTAGATGGGAAATAAGGCATATCATAGTTAGAAGGGTTTCCAACTATACGAAGGATTTTAAATTAGAGCATCCAACAATTCCTTGTTGAAATATTCTAACTGTATCTCTTTTTCCAAGTCTTGAGATATTGTTGTTTAGAAACAATAGGTTTCCTTCTTTTTCAAAATTTGAGGCTTTGTTATTTGCTTCCATAGAACCAACTACCATAATTCATCTAACCCAGAATTGACAGCATGGTTTCATTTCTAATCTAGTCCTGCAATATTTGATCATGAACATATCATAGATGCAACCTCAAGAAGACCTAATTCCAAACCATACAATATAGGTGGTAACAAAGAGTATTGGTAAGCATATGTGGTGCCAACTTTGGTGATCCTGTAGACATTGGGATCCTCTCTTGCACCGCAATATGCTAGGATATTGACACTACCAAATTATTACCATCATAATCGACCCTATTTTCTAATGACTTCAGTCCAACTTAAATTTTGGACTATGAAAACCAGAAGTTCCATTGCAAAGGTTTCCATGAAATAGTTCATGCCATGCCACTTCCTCCTATCCAAAAACTCAAAAAACAGGCTCTAAGTAAAGAAAAAGGAAGAAGACATCATAAGGGTCAAGGTAAATGAAACGACAATAATTAACCCATTTTCATTTCCATATGAAGAACTACACAATGAAGAAAAGAAATAAGGTTACATCTCAAGACATCGAACTAGTGCAAGAATGGGACAACCACAAAAAGAAGATCCCTTGCAAAGAGATATACCTGATAATTTCATATGAGAAAACCCCTTCAACATCTTAAAACCTAAAAAAAAAAGCAATAAACCCCAGTACCGAAAACACCAAGTTTTGAACATGTCTGGTGCAATGCAGCCAAAACCTGTGCAATCAACTTTTAACTAGCTGATTGAGTAGAGTGACGAAATAAATGCATAAGTTTCTGTATAAATTGAAAAGCAGAGGATAGATCTGGACTGAAGCTAGACAAGTGAGGCACTATGATAAATCATAATCCAAATATTTCCAGGATGAATGCTTTCTCCTCTATCCTTTTGGGTGTTAGAAGATACAACACAGC